>VSMD01035223.1:0-60747 GCA_008750895.1 Mirza zaza
TCATTATTAGTAGTCTATGATTCTATTAATTGACGATATAAGGTGGATTCAACTTGGTGGTTCTTCTCCTCAGCTATTCTAGGTGGGTTCACTCTATGGTCTAGATATACTCTACAGTTACCTGGCATGTAGGAATTGGCAGTTTCAGGATGGCCTTATAGACATGTATTATCACTAGCTTGGTTTCAGCTGGGCTGATAGGAATGAGCAGACAACTTTTCTGTCGTTATCTAGAAGGCTAGCCTGGGCTTGTGCTGATGATGGTTGGCCAGGTTTCAAGAGGAAAAAGGCTTCTTCAAGAAAAATCTAAAAACTAACATTCAGTTACTTTTGCCATATTGTATTGGCCAAATCGAGGAGAGGGTAAGAGGACACTGATGAATGAGAGGAGTTTCAAATCACACTGTCGAGGGTACAGGATAGGGTGAAAAATCATAATCATTTCTGCAACCTCTTTCATATATGCATTATCTTACTTAATTTTCCAATTAAATTTTGATGTTTAGATTATTATTATTATCTGCTCTTTACAATTGGGAAACAGTTAGTAACTTGGGTAAGGTCAAACTCCCAGGGAATTTTAGTACAGGTTTGTCTGAATCCTGTTGATACTCATTTATCCACTATTATTCTGTGCACTCCAAAATAAATCTATGTATGTTTTGAAAGGATTTCCATCTAACATTTGAATTCGTGAGTGTGCCTACTCAGTAAGAAAGATAGATAAGCAAAATTGAAAAGATTTCTGCTTGGTTCCATTAGATTCATTTTGGTCTTAATTTCCTATTTTTCAGGTCATTTAACCTCTAAATACGTGCATCTTTCATTGCTAAACCGAAAGAAAGAAAAGAAAGAAAGAATGAAAGAAAGGAAGGAAGGAAGGAAGGAAGGAAGGAAGGAAGGAAGGAAGGAAGAAAGAAAGAAAGAAAGAAAGAAAGAAAGAAAGAAAGAAAGAAAGAAAGAGAGAGAGAAAGATGGGCCATTATTGTGTAACGGTCTTTCTTTCTTTCTTGGCCTGCAAACATATAAAAAAAAGCTCAACACCTCTAATCATCAGAGAAATGCAAATCAAAACCACAATGAGATACCACCTAACCCCAGTGAGAATGGCCTGTATCAAGAAATCCCAAAACAATAAATGCTGGCGAGGATGCGGAGAGACAGGAACACTCTTACACTGCTGGTGGGACTGCAAATTAGTGCAACGTTTGTGGAAAAGAATTTGGAGATACCTCAAACAGCTAGAAATAGAAATACCATTCAACCCAGCAATAGCATTGTTGGGCATCTATGCAAAAGAACATAAGTCTCTCTATTATAAATACATCAGTACCCGAATGTTTATGGCAGCACAATTCACTATTGCACGGTTATGGAAACTACCCAAGTGCCCATCAATTCATGAGTAGATAACTAAAATGTGGTATATGCTCACGGTGGAATATTACTCAATCCTAAGAAATGACAGTGAACTAGCACCGCTTATACTATCCTGGATTAAGTTTAAGCCCATTATCCAAAGTGAGGTGACACAAGATCAGGAAAATGGGCTCCACATGTACTCGCCATCAAATTGGTACTGACAGATTAAAACTATGGTGCTCAAATGGTGGTAGTGTTCACCAGGGATTGGGGGGGAGACCCACATCTTAGGGTTGTGGCGAGCATTGAGGGGAAAGGGAATACCTCTAACCTTTCTTAAGGAGAGACAAAGATATACAATATAACCAAAATGTCAAAACAAAAACAAACAAAAAACTTATCGGGTGGTGGGCAGGTGGGAGGGGAGGAGGAGGGGAAGGATGTTTACTTACATAATGGGTGTGGTGAGCACCACCTGGGGGTTGGACACCCTTGATGCTCTGGCATGGGGGTGGGGGGGGAGTGGTGGCAGAGGCAATATATGTAACCCTAACAATATTTGTACCCCATAATATGATAAAATAAAAGGAATAAAAAAGAAAGAAGAAAGAAAGAAAGAAAGAAAGAAAGAAAGAAAGAAAGAAAGAAAGAAAGAAAGAAAGAAAGAAAAGAGAGAAAGAGAGAGAAAGAAAGAAAGAGAAAGAAAAGAGAGAAAGAGAGAGAGAGAAAGAAAGAAAGAAAGAAGAGTGATGAAAATTGTTTTTTTGAATTAGGAGAGTGAAGAGGAGGCAGGAGGAAATCTGTTGCACCTCAGGAAAAAATCTACACAAAAAAGGAAGTTCAGAGCTATTGTTCAAAATATTCATTTATTTAGGTACAGAATTATCAAGGCCATTTGTCATATGTTTCATTCTGATGTTCTTCACTATGTCCTATATTCTTCCTATAATATCTTTACTTTTTTCCCCCCAGTTTCAAAGGTCTCAGCTATAATCGTGTAATTTATCTTTGAGTTTTCTTTCTTATACTGATTATTGTCTACATAAGCACTTCTTTTCCTGAAGCAGTGATACCGTTCCTCAGTGTTCTTTCTGACATTAACTTGCATCATGATGATATATTAAAAACCATTTTTAAATGAGCCAGGGGACACTATAGTTTACTTAATTATTGATATGATACATCCCATAAATCTCACTATTGTTTATGAACACAATTAAAGCACATATAAATGTAAGTAGAAGAAAATTTACTACTTAGAATTAGAGACTGTTTCCTGTAAAAACCACCACAGTGTTGAAGGAAGAAATGAGAATTACTTAAAAGGCAGACAAAAGGCTTGTAAATAGTCACAAACACATCTCATGATGAGTGCATTAATTAGCGAATATTTATTGCCAAAAGTATGTTATACAAAAATATAAGCATAAGATTTAATCCTTGTTGTAAAATAACAGGTAGTAAATTTGTAAAACCATACACACAAGTTAGATAAACATTGAAATTAGGGTATAAAATGTGAAATAAGTGCTATAAATTATAAGTGCTACAAAAATTTCAAAACTCTTATTTCAGCTGGAATTGCCAATGCCTTGTTATCAGATTTAATTTCTCATTGATTTGATAAGCCAGATGAGTTCTAAAAGTCCCCTTCCTATGTAAACATAGTCCATATCGATTGAGGGCAAACTATCACATTATGCATGAAAAAAAGAATTTTTAAATTTGGGTATAGTTTAGTCATCTTTGATAGGCGCATTTCAAGTGTTTGCCAACCCATATGACTTTGACGTGTTGCAGATGCTGCTTAGAGGACCACAAAAAGCCAATCCAGACACAAAGTGATTGGTTCAGGAGGGAGCACTTGATGTGCTTGTGTTTTCTCCTCCTGCTTTAGCAAGTGATATCCCTTGCAGTGAGAATTTGAACTGAGAGATAAAATACCAAATAATTGATTGCTGAAAATGCTAGCTCAGGACACACGTGTAAGTAGAGAAAAGGCAGTTTGGAGAGAATATCAGTTGAACAAAGTAGGACTTTGTGTTAGTTTAATTTTCTCCTTTGTGAAATCAGGTCATCCTAGCTAGAACACAGCTCATTGAGGACAGAGGTACAGCTACCCAGATGGAACCTGGGCTTGATAAAAAATAACCTCCAAATTGCTGGCACACTTCACATGATTTAGGGAAGTAGTGAAAATGTGCTTTGACTGATTTTATTTTTTTTTTGAGAATTCAAAGATCTGTGTGTGTGTGTGTATAAACAATCTAACAGTGCACAAGATTAAGAAGGAAAATTATCCTAATACTCTAATGTAATGACCTAACACCAAGCATGAATATTCAGTTTTAAAATGATTAAATAAGGCATCAAGGTATCACACAAAATTTACTATTAATAAATGTGAGATTCACCAATTTTTAAAGAGTTGTGAAAACAATGCCATCTAATTTTACAAAAACAGGTATTAATTTTTGAAAGATTAGAAATACTAGGAGGGATAATATACCATGCCACTGAAATAAAAGTGAAATATATATGGTTCTTTGCTTTTCTTAAAAAACATATTTTACCCTCTAGGAGTTAAAATTTAAAGCATACAACCTTAATCATAGCTTATATAAATAGATATTACTTTATGAACCAATTTTGGAATCAAATGACTTGGGTGGGGCAAAGGCAATATATGTAACCTAAACATTTGTACCCCAGCAATACACTGAGATAAAAAAAAATATATATGTATAATGAAAATTAGATAAATTTAAAGAATGAAATAAGTATTTAAGATCATTGGGGAAAGGAATGAACTGAACAAAGCAGATGAACTTCCCGACATGATGGTGACGCTAAATGTTTGCTGTAAGCCTGGTTGATAAGGCTCCTGTGCTCTAAGATGTCCACTTCCCAGTCATTCCTAACCTGCTTCTACTCTTTTGGCTAAATGTCTTCTATTGTTACGCTACTTTATTTAGAATATTGTTTTCTGTTAATGGTCATTAAGGTCATATATTCATTCAACGAATCTTATTTAATTCCTACTGTGTACAAGGCATCGTTTTAAGCACTGAGGCCTGAGTATTGAACAAAGCAGAGCATCCTCTGTCATAGAGTTTATACTTCAGGGGGTGATAGAAGCCATAAACAATTAAAGAATCAAATGTATAAAATAGAGTAAATAAAGCTTTAAAAAGAGTCAGAAAGTATCTGTTTTGATAGAATGGCTAGTGAAGGTGTCTTTAAGAGAGACCATTGGAGTTGATGTTTGAATGAAGTGAATGAGCCCTGTGAATATCTGAGAAAAGAGCATCCAGGCGGAGGAAGTAGAAAGTGGAAAGCCTGTGGGCTGCAATATATTTGAAGAACTACAGGAAAGATCAGATCTACCTAGTGGCCAAATCATGCTGGGCTTCATGACCAGGAAAGAATATGGATATTGTGCTTAGTGAGCTAGGAAGCTGAGGATTGGTTTTGACCAGAAAAGTCATGAAATCTGATTCCATGGATAGGATCAAATGAATAAGAATATATGTGTACATCTGCAATAAGCCTTGTTATACTGGGATACATTGGCTTAGAAAATAAGTGGTCAAAGTGTTAAGACCTGAAGGAGTAGGTTCAGGGTATTTATCTGCCTAGGTCACAGGCATCTACCTAGAGAGAGAAGCCTAATTAAAAGGAAAATATGATATAAATGAGATTAAGTCAGTTTCCTGACAGCAGAATAGGCAATGATTTTTGTTGTCAAAATGAGATTAAGTTATGAATATTAGAGTTAGCAGTGAATAGGTTATCGACTAAATTATAAGTTTGATTCCAAGCCAGTAAGAGCAACACCAATAGTATAATCAAGGATGATGCCTAAGATTAATTTAAGGATGTTAAGACTTGAGAGGCCCATTAAATATTGAGTATGAAGTTGGATGCATAAATCTTGAAGAATTAGGAAAAAGTCAAAGGTTGGATTATTAGTGGAGATAATAATTCCAGCTATGTGTCACTGAATGTTTTCACTTAAGGAGGGAGGGTACCTAGAGAGGAAAAGGGCCCTAAGGGCATGATATTGGGGTTTAGAGGCTTTGAAAGAATGAATCTGCAAAATGACTAAAAAGGAGCAGACTAAAAGATAGAAAGAAAACCGGGTAAGGGTGATGTTACAGATAGCTAAGAGTGACTTATCTCCTATGTAAGTGTTGGTGGAAAGTCAGGTAAACTTAAGATAACATTAGTCCAGTTTGTAGTAAGTAATTCATTGGTAATAAGTGGCCTGAATGGTTTCACTGGTATGATTGGGACAACAGAGTCATTGGGGAAGGATGAGGAAAGAATGAAAATGAGAAAATGGAAACTGCAAATATAACCAACTCTGTGGGAGAAATGTTGCTGTAAGGGGAATGGGGAAATCTGGCAATAGCTAGAGAGAAACATTGCTTCAAGTGTCTTTTTTTTTAAAGGCTATTAAAAGTACAGCATATTTATGTGTTATTTGGGATCATGTCAAAGACAATAGGAGATTTATTATGCTGTAGGAAAAAAAAGACAATCATAAGAATAAAATCCATAAAAAGCTTGGAATCCAGAACTGAAAATATGGGGTGGATATAGATGGGTGTTGGTACATTTCATCCATACAAATAAGAGAAAAGAGCATGTTGCTCTTGTCCCATATCTCTTTCTACCTTCTGTGTATCTTTTCCTCTACTTGCTACATATTGGATATCTTCTACCGATATGTTTTCAAGTTAGATGATCTTTTATTTCACTGTAAAAAAATCTGCTGTTAAACCCATTTATTGAGTTTTTGTTTCCTGCTCTTGCATTTGAGTTCTATACTTTCCATTTTTATTCTAGTTATATTGTTTATTTGGCCTTTTGGTTCTGTGTCTTGATATACTTGGTAATTTTCATTCAGTGCTAAGTATTTTATGTGGGAAATTATAGAGTCTTAAGGTGATAATACCCTTTTCCAGTAAGGATATACCATATTCTTTGGTGTGCATCTTGTCTGGAGGACCATGATCTAATCTGGAAGGGAGCCGAATTAAATTTTTATAAGTGTTAATCTAACTATTGTTTGCTTTTATCCTAGATTGTAACTTTCTTTGAGTAGCAATTACTGTAGTCCATCTTTGTTAGATCTTAAATTCCAATTTTTGTCACTTCTATAGTGTGTAGCTTCCCAAACTTCCTTTTTCCTTTTAGCAGCTTTTTTATTAGTTTTGTATCTTTTGCTCCAAGCAGTCCATAAGTTGTGTGAATGACTTTAGAGGGAAATTACAGAGTTTTGCATTTACCTTCTTGTTCTTTTCTTCCCTCAGAAATCTTGCAGCATTATGGTCTATCTTGGCGGCCCCAAATTGTTTATTGTCTACTTAGTATCATGAGATTTCCAAAATTTATACTTGCTGCATTGCATCTTTAAGTTCTCTTGTTGATTTCTCATATTCTAGCATTTTTCTGGCATTCATACTCTATAAGAGATTTCTGAGGACTTAGTTCACTTGGTGAGGTCATGTTTTCCTGAATGTTCTAGATGCTTGTGGTTTTTCATCAATGTCTGGGCATTGGAGTATTAGATATTTTTAAATCTTCACAGTCCGGGCTTGTTTGAAGGTTTAGAAGGTTTAGAAGGTTCTAAACCTGGTTTAGAAGGTTTTCCAGATATTCAAATGGAATTGAATGTTGTGAGTTAAGCCTTTGGTCACTGCAGCAGTATCGGTGATAGGGTTGCCTCCCAAGCCCTGTAATGCTGGCTGTGACTCTTGCAGACTCCTGGTGGTACCACCTTGGCAAGCTTGGGTAAGATACAAGAGAATTCCCTGGATTAATGATCAAAGTCTCTCATACTCTTCCCTCACTCTCTGTGCTGAGCTGCTGGAGTCGGAGGAGTAGAAAAATATTATGAAGTGACAACTTTGTGTCAGAAGCATGGCAAAGTACATCTTTGGACATTTACACTTAATGAATTTCTTACAACTATCATTTGATGAATATCTCAATCAATATAACTATTTTGTATGCCACAAAATACTTCTTCCCATACCCATTCAGATATTTGTCAGGTATGCAGAAATTGAAATGCAGACTATAGATGGCTAAAATTGGCAGATATGAGTTCAATTAAAATCTCTTCTATTAAATGCTATCGTCTATAATATATTAATTCATTAGATACATGCTATATGCTTATTTTTAAAATAAATAATTTATTGTGTATATTTGAGATCTACAATATGATATTATGGGATAAAATAAAAATAGTAAAATAGTTACCATAGTAATGCAGATTAACATATCTACCATATCACATAGTCACTTTTATTTATTTATTTAATTTCATCATATTATGGGGGTACAAATATTGTTAAGGTTACATATATTGCCCTTGCCACCACTCCCCCCCAGTCAGAGCTTCTAGAGCGTCCATCCTCCAGGTGGTGTACACCGCACTCATTATGTAAGTATACATACTTACTTTTTTGCATGAAAAGAGCATTTTAACTGTTAAATCTAGCATACATTTATTGTATCTGTTAGAAGACAACTTGAGAAAAAATGTGAAAATACTGTATTTAGAGTTTTGAAGGTAGAAGTGGCCAAATAGGCTGTCTAGTCACAATTCTCATTTCTTGCCATGCAATGTAGAGATGTTAAGTGACTTTATCAAGATTCTACATCTATTTGTCCCAGACCCCAGAAAAAAATCTCAATTACCTAATTTATTTTCTCTTTTTTTCAGTGTCTTTCTAAGATATCACTACAACCTACAATTATTTTGATTGTATAACCTCTGCTACCTTTGTGTCTTTTAGAAAATTTTAATATATCATATCTAAAGATACATGATCTTTCACTCCCAATCAGGCTATTATTCTGAGAATTCCTGTGTTTAGATGTGCTAAGTGTATTGTGTGAAATTACTTTCAGACTAGAAAAATAGCATATTAAATGTAATTCTTTTTGGGGTTAGAGGTTATCTCTAAAGATTTTCTAACTTTTATGCTTGTCAATTATACATAAAATTATGGATACATCCCAAGTTCAAGCCTATCTGTGACTTGGTATTTCATTTTAATCTTGAGTCATCTGTATATTGAGTTTTATATATGTTAACCATAAAATCCGCATTGCAAAAGCATTTCTGATCTTAAATATTTTGCCATCTTGTTATTATGATTTATGAAAATATCTCATAAAATCTTACTCAAATAAGATCTTATAGGTTATATTCAAATAAAATATTCATATATTCAAATAAATATATTTGAATATTCAAATATATTTAGTCAAATAAATATTTATATTCAAATAAAATCTTATAGGTTATCTCTACTTAGAAATAGAGAAATTCTGACCTTGAGTTTAGCAAATATTCTCACTGTAGTTTATGCTGTGCATTTACAGATCAATTTTATCTAATACCACTGAACAATCGGTAACCAACTTTTATTACATATAAGAATCTTAATAAAATGTGGTATATGTATACCATGGAGCACTGTTCAACTTTAAGAAAAAATAGTGATATAGCTCACCTTGTATTTTCCTGGATAGAGCTGGAACCCTTTCTACTAAGTATCCCAAGAATGGGAAAACAAGCACCACATGTACTCACCAGCAAATTGGTATTAACTGATCAACACCTAAGTGGACATATAGGAATAACATTTACCAGGTGTTAGGCAGGTGGGAGTGGGGAGGAGGGGGTGGATATATATACATATATAATGAGCAAGATGTGCACCGTCTGGGAGATGGTCACACTTGAAGCTCTGACTCCAGGGGGGCGGGCGGCAAGGACAATATATGTAACCTTACATTTGTACCCCCATAATATGCTGAAATAAAAAAAAAAAGAATTTTAGAGATCCTTTAGTTCAACCCACTCCAAAGAAAAATATGTATACTTTGGGCCAGCAAGTCTAATTGTAAGCTCTAAATATGTGACCTTTCTTATAGAAAAGTTGCCTCTAAGGAAACAGACACATGGCTACAAAAGAATACTAGCAAGTTGAAAAAAATAAGTCTGAGGGTCAGCCAGATTTATAACCTGGGAATGAACTAGAAGAAAGCAAAACTCCTTTGGGAAAATCTGAACACAAGGTCATTATCAGAAGGTAAATTTCATGAGTACAGTGGTATTATTTTGTTCACTTTTCTCTAGGCCCCCAGTACCTAGAAAATCATCTGGCATATACCAGATGCCAAATAAACAATGATAAACAATTATTGATAGGATGAATGAATGAAATAATATAGCATAATATAATAGAAATAAATATTCTAAAAGTCAAGGATTATATTTCGTTTCTGAGTAGAAAAAGATTTCTAGTTAATGTTTTCCTTTTTTACAAAATACATTATTTTATCATGATATATTATATATTATTAACCTCATTTTGCTTCCAAAAATTTTAATTTTAATAGGAAATGAAGATCACATAGTTTATATTTTACCTGAAATTATGTTCACAATGCAATTGAGTGAATAAACCTCTTCATTTCAATCTAGTGCAAAATATTACATCTTACCAAGACTAATATTTTTTAGAGGAACATCTCAGTGAAAATTCTCATGTAAGGTCACAATTTTTGTCAAAATTCAAAATAAGGGTATGCTTATTAAGGGAGAAGATACATGGATGGCCTATTTAAAAGCTAAAAATCTCATTGACTGCTAAAAAATAATGATGGGAAAAAATAAAAAAATAATAATGATGGGAAATGTATAGGGCATTTTTTAAATGGTAAACTCTTTAAATGAAAGCTAGGCTAAGGCAAAGATATACAATGTAACCACATTGTCAAAAAAATCAAAACTAAACTTTTTATCGGGTGGTGGGCAGGCGGTAGGGGGGAAGAGGAAAGGGGTGTATGCTTCCATAACATGTATGACACACACCACCGGGGGATTGGACACATCAGGTGGAGTGAGGGGGGCAGGGGCAATATTTGTAATCCTAACAATATTTGTACCTCCATAATATGATGAAATAAAAAAAAAAAAAGCTAGGCTAAGGCAGATTTTGAGATGAGATGGTGACATGAATACAGATATTTAGCACTTCTCCTTATAACAGACAAAGTAATGTAAAAAGAAAGAAAGAGAGAAACCCTCATAAAAACTGTAACCTAGAGAAGAGTGCCATGCAAGTGCAAGAAATTTTAAGAAATTTCTGCTAGATACTGTAGGATGACATAAATTGACAGAAGTCTAATCTAATTCAATAACCTACAGGTAGCAATATGCTTAATGAGCAATGAAAAGCATTAATGTTATTACTTATAAGGTGCCAGACACTTTTCTATGAACTCTACATGCATGTACTTGTTTAGTCCTCCAACCCCATGAGGCAGGTATTCTTATAAGAACAGAGAATTTAAATTACTTACTCATGAATTCACATTGTTACTGATTTTCAGAGCTAGGATTCAACCACAGGTAATTAGGTCTCTAAGCCAACTTTCTTACTCCATTGTCTTGCCTCATAAGTCAGTAGTTAAATAAATTGTGATACATCTATGTACCTTGATTCTACACAGTCATTAAACATTTGATTTAAAAGAATATTTAATGCAAGATGTAAATATTCACAACTCATGGCTAAATTGGAAGAAAAGTCTAAATTAATATGAATGAATTCACTCCCAGACAATCTGTTTGGTTAATCATGCTAACAATTTTATTTATTTTCGAGGAAGTTTGTGGGTGGTTTCTTCCCAACACCATTGCGTATGTAAAAATATCTCACTATTACTTTCATACACGAATAAAAATTTGACTGCATATAAAATATTTAATCAGATGCTTTATTATTGCAAAACTAGAAAATCAGAGTATGAAAGCAACTAGCAAACTTGATACCAATAAAACATATGTAGCAGAATAGAGCTGTTACAAATGTAAGAGAAAGCTTAAAGACAAAATCCAGCAAATATTTTTGAAAATGTTAGTATAATTACATTTTTTATAATTCCAAAATTTTAAAAATATAGTTTTGATAATGGGAAAGAGTTGGAATTCAAGAACAGATAAAATAATTCTGACAGAGTTTCATTTTTTTTCCTAGCTATTATTATTGGATAAACATATGTTAAATATAATCATTATAAGCATACAGAAAATTATTAGCAGAATCACAAACCGGATGCTTAGCATTCAAATCAAGTTATATTCTTAATAACAAGTATTCAAAAGAAAATTGAATTAAAAACAGATACATACTGCTTAAAATAAAGATGGCTAAAACTAAATGAATAAAATGTTTAATAATGAAACAATAAACTCTATCAATGATCAGTGATAACCTAGGTAATTGAGACCAACATTCCTATTAAGGGCCATGGATTTTGGTTCAGAGTTTGTGATTTTCAAAGACCTAGAGCCCGAGCAGCACTCTTAATTCTATCAAAGGTTTAAGGCAACAGATTGGTGTCTATGTCTAACAAAGGGTTGAGGGAAGGGAGAAAACCATGGTGAAGCACTGCAATCTGGAAGTACACTTGTGCTACACATAAGACATCAAAGCAAACTTAGCTCATTTTAACCCAGAGAGCTACTGTATCTGGGCTACTGAGAAAAGAAAAGCAAATAACCTCTTGAGAAAGATAACGTCATTATAGGCCTCACATTATTCCTAAAAAACAATTTAAAAAATACGATGTACATTATATTACATATAAGACAAGGCAATGAGAGCTACTTCTGGCTATGGCTTTCCCCAAAAAGTAAATATGAAGCAGAACAAATTGACAAAACTAAACGTTTAATTTCATTGAGATTTGCATACAGCATTGTTGGGAAGTATTTATGCTTGAAACACTCCTGAAAATTAGGTAAGGGCAGTTGAATCTGTAGCATTCTGGCTTAGGGCTACACGCATCTCTCCCTCATCCCCACCATCCAGTGTCATTGAGGTAGAGGTTCTATCAGAATAGGAAAGGTCATAGGAGGGATATATTTTCTGATGCCAGAAAGAAGACTCACTTGATTAAAGCAGTAGATGATACCCACAGCCAGTGGCATTGTGGATGGAAGTGTCAATTTTGAAATTGGCAAGGGCCAACAGGTCTAATTGTCTAATATTTCATGATTGAAAGAAGCATATACCTATCTCAGCCTATATATATATGCAATGACAAATGGAGAGACTCTAATTCAGACGCACATTCATGGTAACCCTTAGATTGTGCATATGTAAATAGAAGATGCAAAAAGGTACAATGGAAAGTAAAACCTGAGCAGACTTAACAATGACTTGAACTTTCAATGTGTTTCCCTACCTACAAATACATCTATGAGATAGGAGCATTACTGGCTTGAGATGGCTAAGCACAAATCTCTATTTAACTGACCACTAATTTAAAAACACACAAGGATGGCACCTATGAAGAGAGATTTAAATATAAAGGCAAGAATATTTATATTTTAAAAATATGAGCAGAGATGTCAGCAGTAACCCACTGAAAGAGAGACTAATTTCATAAATTTAGTTTGGCAAGTTACTGAGTAAAGAAACAAATATAAAACAACAAAATTAGATATCATGGGCAAAATCAAATTCATAGCTGCTGCAATATATTATTTGAAATATTTGGTTTTCAAAGAAACAGGAAAGTGTAACTCATATTTTAGAAGAAAAATTGTTATGGAATCATTCTTAGTATCTCATGTTTTGGGTTTAATAGACAATAGACAAATACTTTAAAATACCTGCTATCAATATATTCAAAGAACCAAAGAAACATGGTTAAAGAATTAAAGAAAAATATGAAAACAATGAATGAGAATAGAAATCATGAAAGTATAATAACATTCATAAAAAAGTTTACTAGAGGGACTCAATTTTAATAGGAAAAAGAATCAGTGAACCAGAAGCTAAATAAATAGAAATTATATAATCTGAAGAACAGAGATAAAAAAGGATTAGAGAAAAATAAGGGGAGCCTCAGAGACCTGTGGGACAGCAATAAAATGTACCAGTATACGTGTTAGCAGAATTAGAGAAAAAGAGGAAACAGAGAAGGGAAAGAAAGGAGTTGTCTTAACACTTTAAAGATATAAGACAGCATAAAATAATAATTTTAGCAATGTATTACTGGGTGAATATAATATAAATGTTAGTATATCTGGCAATCATAGCAAAAAAGTAAGGTAGTTTGATTTCTTACAAGAGGGTTAATAAAAGAATTTAAAAGAAGAGAGGAAGGAAGTAGGGCTATATTTTAATAAATTTCAATATTTTACTAGAAATGAATTAGTATTAATCTAAACTCGTCCATGATTAGTTAAGGTGTCTATCACTGTACCTCAATCAATCAAAAATAAACTGATTCCAAAATATATAAAATTAATAACAGGAGAATTTTAATGGTATCCTAAAAATTATTTACTTACCTCAATGAGAATTAAAGCCAAAATTAGGATGTAGTACAAAATAGATGTTAAATTAAATCAAAAAAACAAATAAATAAAAAAAGAAAGAAAGAAAAAAGGAAAAGAATAGTCAGTAGGAACAGAAGAAACAAAAAAGGAAATATATAAAAACATAGAAGGCAATGGCAAATATAAACCCAAATATATCCACATCAGAATGGTCTACCAGGGGTGGGGAAACCTGGGGCCTTGGGGTGACATGTGGCCTTCTGGATCCTTGAGTGTAGCCTTTTGGTTGAATCCAAATTTTACAGAAAAAAAAATCTGTTTAATAAAGGGATTTGTTCTGTGAAGTTTGAATTTGGTCAAGGGATGGCAAAGGTATTATCGTTAAACTGAATAAAAAAAGGCAAGATTTAGCTATATGCTGTATGTAAGAGTATACCTTCCATTCAATCACAAAATAGGTTAGAAGTAAAAAGGAAAATTAGAGCATGCAAACTGCAACAATAAGAGATATTGAGTGACATATTAATATCAACTAAAGAGAAATTAAGACTAATATTCCAAAGAGGGATAGTTCATAACACTAAAATGTTTACTCTATCAAGAATATATAACAATTATAAATTTATACATTCTTAAGAAGGAAACTCAAAATACATAAAGTAAAAACTTGTACAATTGAAAAGAAAAATAGACAATCCCCCACAATATTTGTTGGAGATTTCAATTTTTCCATCACAATTGTTAATAGAAAACAAGACAGAAAATAAGAAGATCTGAAATACTGAAAAAACACTATCAATTAACATACCTAACTGATAAGCACTCCAAACTACCAAATACACATTCTTAGTTTCATGGAGCCATTTTACATGATACAACATATATTAAACCATAAAACAAATTTCAGTAAATGTAAATGGATTGAAATCCTACAAAGAATGTCTCCAGAAAACAGTGGAATTAAATTGGAAATCCACAAAAATAAATAAAGGGAATCAATATGGGGATTCATGGAATCAATATGGAATCATATATTCAAATATATGGAAATTAAAAAACACACATCCAAATACCTCATGGTTTAAAGATTGGAGTTGAATTTAAATCACAATTGACTAAACAAGAAATGAATGATATTTATATAATAATGATTTTTAAAAACCTAGAAAAGTTGTAAAGGTCATAAAGTTTTGTAGCTGACTAGTCTAACAGGAAAATGCAGGAAACATTATTAGTCATATAAAAGAAATTTAACAGAAACAAAAAATGTGCATATTTTAAGACTCTTGGCCAGGTGCAGTGGCTCATGCCTACAATCCCAGCACTTTGAGAGGCTGAGACAGGAGGCTTGTTTGAGCCCAAGAGTTCAAGGTTGCAATGAGCTATAACTATGCCATTGCATTCCAGCCTGGGTGACAGAGGGAGACCCTGTCTCAAAAAATAAGAAGACTAATTATTTATGACTTCTGGAAAACACAAATAAATTAACATATGTATATTGACGTATTTGTCCCATATAAAGCTATGCTGTACAATATTTTTCATCATACAAATGTGGCTATTGAGCACACCAAATTGAGGTGTGCTGTATATATAAAATAAATAGTTTTGATTTCAAAGACTTAATACGAAAAGGGAATATAAAATGTCTTGTTGATAATATAAATGGATTACATGTTGAAATAATATTTTGGAATTATGTTCAAATATTTCTGTCTTGTGATTAATGGATGTGTTTTACCAAATACTTCAGTTTTCTGTTCATCTCAAGTTGACAACAATGAGCATTTTTTGAAAGTTAGGAAAAAATGAGGATATTAGAAATAAAATAAAACTGAAAGATCATCAAGAGAAAATATTTCTATACTTTTAAGTGTCAGAGTCTACTCAGGGTATTCTTTTCTCACTCCTGAACACTCATATTACATGACTCTAGATTTTATGTGGCATATAATTTTATAATAGTAATTTACTGATATTTTCTTTCTCTTATTAGGTTGTAAATCTATTAGGTCAGAGTTCATGTTTTATTCCTTTTTGAATACCACATGCTAATCCTAGTGGGTGATTAATGTCATTTTTTGAAGGCTTTAGAATTAATAACTAATTTAAGTGCAAAATCACATTATGGAGCTAAATGCTCATAATTTTTTGGATTATTAACACTTGGCTCACATAGATTTCTTTTACTAGATGAACATTGACTATATATCACACCTATAAAAGCCTCATATTTTTATAATTTATTCTTAAATGTTAATTGAAAAGAGGTGTTGTGCTAGCTGTTATAAGAATTGCCAAGTTTAGTCAAACATCCAAAGAGTTAATATTCTGTTTCTTTTCTGGTCTGAAGTAAGATTGCACTTATTTCTAATGGATATCCTGAGAATAGATATATTTTCTGCAATTGAAGACCTAGATGCAAGGTTAATTTTTTATGAAATAAAACAACATGAAACATTTTTCAAGCAATGGAAAGCAAATAAAAGCACAAAGACTAAATTTTACTACCTCTCACAGATGCTTATATTTAACAGATCATTACAAATAACTTCTAAATGTTAATAACATTATACCAAATGATGTGCTATTTGTAACACAGATTTTCTTACTGTAAAAATAGACATATTTGTGTGGTCAAATTTGCTTTAATTAATAGTTAGAGGGGAGAAAACTGAAAGAACCATTTCACTCTTCTAAAGACTGAAGGGCTTATCATTTTTTAGAAATAAAAGATGTAAGAATGAGCACATCATATATTTTCCCAAGAGTATATGAAAGAACACAGTGTGCAAAGAAAATGTGAGGTCATATGAGTCAAGAAGGAAGGGAGAAGATGGGTTAAAATTTGCCAGTCTGGGTATGAAATGAAGGATACACAATCCCTAATTCACTGGAGTTTACAAAAGTTCGCATACACACACAACACTTGGTGCTAAGATCTCAGAAAGATGTGCCTGCATATCTGGATAAATCCAGATATCTTTGGGGTACAGTATGCTGAGAGACAGTTTTAAAATTTCTATCCAAGAGTAAGTTGTTCATAGAGAAGCTTAATTTTAGAGGGAATTATTGTTTATAACTAACCAAGAAAAAACATTTGAGTTATTTTAGGACATTACATGTAAATCACCTTCTAGAACAAATAAGGAGAGGAGAGAAAAATAACACATTAAAGAATAAATAAGTGACTTTGCTTCAAGTAGGTATGGTGTGGAGGGAAGAAGAAATTGTGAGAAGCGAATGACTGAAATTCAAGCCTAGATACCCAAGGAGGAGTTTAAGGCTAGAATAGAGAATTTAGAGAGGATATCAACAAACATTTCCTACTTCACATATTTTATTATTCTGGTAGTATATGTTATCCATAAAACCAATTGATTTGCTATATAAGAGATCAAGCTTCGAGACTTGAAAAATACATATTTTGTGCTAAATACTTTTGAGTAAAGAAAACAATCTTATTTGACAAAAGGAAGACAATTATTTTTATTCTTTATGATGATGAATTGAATCTAATTTAATGGCACTAGGTACTTCATGTGCTCCAAAATGTAATTTTAAAAATATGGTTATTTGTCTAATTAACAATTTTATACCTACAGTGGTTTAATTTGGAAGGAAGGAAAGATAATTGCACTTTTAATTTTCTCATATTCAGCTATGTAAAATGTTCCTCACAATAATCTTTCTGCTTTTTGAGAGAAAATTACTCTGATAGAGATGCCACTTTGAATATCATGAACTTTTAAGTAAGATTTTATTATGTAAGATGTAGAATAACTATTGTAGTTGTTATAATTTTAAACTCATATGAGAACTGATTTGATAGATTATACAATAAAGGGAAAATAGGAATGGTTTAATTAAAATTAATTTAATACTCTGATTTTCTACAAATGTAATGTGATTTTAGTTTTAGTTTCTATGCTCCTCTTAGACATCCGTAGCAGCACAAAATGAACAGTTCAACACTAAAAATTGCTTTCTTAGGCAGAGACTCAATTTTCCTTATCATTGCATGCCTACCATTTTCTCATCACACCCTTCTTCAAAACAGACCTCATAAGTTCCTCTGAAGCCTGGTTGCTGGTTGTCATGAATTACTACTCCCCAACAAATAACCACAAATCAAGCCATAAGTTATTAAGCAGCAGCCTGAAAATGATGTTCCCTGCCCATCTCCTTCTCTCCCTCACCACCTTCAGAGAATTCATCGCAAAGGGGAGATTCAATGCATTATTTGCATATCTATGTCCCCACAGTGGCAAAATAACTGACTTATAGCATAATTTTAATGTGTTAAACAGTTTTTTTTCTGTTTGTGACAAAGCAAGTAATCAGTTTGTGTATTTTTTATATCTTTTGTCAGCCGCATTTATTGATTTTTATATTAAAATGCAGAGATGTGAAATAGATTTCAATGTAATAAATCAAATATCTACAACATGTCTATAAGGTACATGAAACAGGAGTAGGAGCCACAGAAGATGTGGAAAGAGGACATGGAAGGGCACCTATCACTGCAGATAAAGTAGTGGGTTTTACTGAGTAGAGAGCCCTATATGAATGAAACAACGAAAGGAATTGTAAAGAAATCATGAACTAAATAAAACCAAGACTAAATGTATTGCAAATTAATAATATGTCTATTCTTTGTGTTGTCATATGGGTAGCCTCATGGTTAGGTGGAAACATTGTGTTAACTCTACTGATGATACAGCTGACCTAAAAACCAGCTATAAAACCCTTTTATGCTACTGCTAATCTGTCGCTCCTGGAATAGTAAAATCTTTTCATTTACTTATTCAACTAATGTTAGCACCTATTACTTGCTGGACATTCAATAAAGAGATGAGTCAAAAAAAGCCATAGCCTTTGGCCTTGTGGAGCTCAGACTATAATACGAGGGATATACTTTAATCAAAGAATCATGCTATATGTTTAATTTAAAGATGGTAATTTTAATTTAAAATGAAACATTCAGAAAGGTATTTCAGAAAAATAAATAGGTAATTTATTCTAGTCATGGAGAGCAGAAGGTTAGACAAAGCCCCCTGAAAATAAATGATGCTTGACTTGAAATTCTGAAATTTAGAGAGTGCAAATGAGTAAGCAAGTAATAGAACCAGATTGTGTGTGTCTGTATATGTGTGTGTGAGAGAGAGAGAGAAAGAGAGAAAGGGAGAGAGAGAGAAGAGAGTATTAATGTACAGATTCGGAGGCCCAGAAAGTACAATGTGAGAAAATTATTGTAGCTAAAATTCACAGAATGGAGTGAGATGTTTTGTATGAACTTGGAGAAACTGACAAGGGTCAAATCATGCCAAGCCTTATTCATACGCCATAATACTACCTTTTTGGCTATTAGAAACACAGAAAGCCATTGAGAGACAGTAAGTGGGATAATAAAACAAAATTATGCTTTAAATAAACTTGTTCTTCAGGATTAAGAAGGAATTATTATAGAAGAGTAGAGTGTATTCGTTTCATGGATTTGTTAGCACTGCTCACCTTTTCCTTGATAGAAGTGGAGATCCATTGCTTCATATGAGAAAAATATTTAATTATGGAATTAAAAAGTCCC
Organism: Mirza zaza; assembly: GCA_008750895.1. Lineage (NCBI taxonomy): Eukaryota > Metazoa > Chordata > Mammalia > Primates > Cheirogaleidae > Mirza > Mirza zaza. The sequence continues at coordinate 19,335 of VSMD01035223.1, forward strand.
TTGTTGGCCAGATCAAACCAAGTATATCATAAAAAGCAAATTCTTTGAGACTGAATATCAAATTTATCCTGTAAATTATTTGTAATAATATCTTAAAAGTTTTAAATATATGATTTTTTTCCCAATACTGAAAACTAATTATTTTGTTTGGATTATAAGGAAAAAGAAACCTCTTCCGACATCACTGTCCACAACTATGTGACCTTTCTTAAACTCTTCTTGTGACAAGGTGAAGATTGGCTGACACAGAGTCCCGGGACAATCACACAGGTGTAGGTTGGCTCTCGAGTGCTGTCAGGAACTGAGAGAAATGTCCATGTCTGTGCTTCTATTTTTAGTGGAATTAATATTTCATAAGATTCTACCTCTGTATATTTCATTAAACAATAATGAATTGAATTATGCCTGACAGCTGTTTTCCATTTGTGTTACTTTTTCCTCACATAAAAAAAATAATAATTCACATTGCTTCAGTAACATGAACTCTGCTTGACAGCTAGCTGATTTTCTGTCAGTAGGCTTGGAGTATGGAAGAACATTATGATGGATTAATTAAGTTTAAAAGCAAACAAATATCAGTGAAATAAAAGGGTCTTTAGTCATCTACATTTAATTTTTCTTCTCCCATAGTACACATATATCTGGAAAAATGTTAAATTGAGGAAGTATTCATCATGCTGTTATATAATTACTAAAATAGTTGGGCTATTTATTAGTTTGGTCTCTGAAATGGAATCAGAAGTCAACTAATATTAGAAATATCCTGGAACAAAATTTGAATAATAAGAAAGTTTAATAAAGTGGTTTTCCCAGAAAATTTGTCTTTCAAAGATTTTCATTTCCATTTTACTTTTGATATTATAAGCAGGATTGTTCAATGCTGAAAATATGCCTATGCTTCCAGGTTTCTGTGTTATTATCAAATCTGAAGTCTTTTCTGCCAATCAAATTTTATTCCCAAACATTTCGTTGGGTATAGTTAGAATCCTTGACTTACTAAAGAGCAGGACTCCTTTTTTAAAATTTTAAAAATGATACAATTTTTTGAAAACTATATGAATTTTAAAATTAAATATAGCAGTCCCATTGTCTTTTATAATACCCCAATAATTCAACGTCTGTGGAAGAGTACCATGTGCATAATTTTAGGTGGAGTCAATCTCTTATCAATTTTAATGACTAGAACTTCTTGCAAGTTCATTCACAGACAACCTTTTGTATGACACCTTTAAGAATTTCTAGTTTTTTAAACCTCTGACCATGTTGGAGTAACTGGAATAGGACTTGCTTTCCTGCTATTACAATGTATAATATACATATAATAGAATTTCAAATCTATAAAACAATTATTATTGTCAGCTTGTAGAAAACAGTATGGAACTCTGACACAAGAGAGAAGGAAACACACAAAAGAGCTCCACATTTGTCTCAACTTTCTGCCCAGAGGCATGTTTCAGATTGTGGTGCAAACATGTGGAGCCCAAGCAGAGCATATGGCTTTGGTAAGTTAAAGACTAATATTGGAGATTGTGACTAATGAGGTGGATGGGATCTGTGAAGTACGATGCTGAAAAAAGAAAAAAGAACCTAGCAGAAAGGTGGCACCAGATGTCTGCATGGGTGTTTCCTGCAAGTTCTAGGTTGAGAGTAAGACGCACAAGTGTAGGCAGACTTCAGAAGCCCTAGTAGAGAGCAGCTTCTGAGAGATGAGAGGCAAAAGAATATAATGGTTGTGGTGTTAGGAGGTTTTAAAGTTCCAGTCCAGCCAGAGGGTAGAGACCCTGATAAGCATCTGTAGCATTTAGTTGACACTGCATAAATAAAATAAAGTGTCCAGAAAAATGTTAGGATAAAGAAACATACTAAGACTAAAAATCAAAATTGAGCCAGATCTTCCCTAACAAAAACTAACAAAAATAAAAGCTGAGAATCAGAGCATTCACAAGATCTTCAAGTAATATAATTACCTACAAAACAAAATGAGAAGGCAAAATGATAAAATGCAATAATATAGAATATATCACTCTCATTTCTATCAATAAATCAAAATTACTATATATGAGAAGAAATGAGCATATGCTACACACAACGAATAAAATATGCATCAAATAGAAACAGATTCCAAGATGACAAAGATATTGAAATAGTCAGATATGAATTTCAAGACCTCTAGTGTAAATATTTTATTAAACTGTAAAAAATAGACATGAGTAATGATGCTGAGAATCTCAACACAGAAATGTAAACCATAAGTAAAACCAAATGAAAATTCTAAAGCTGAAAAATATATTAGCTGAAATAGGAAAAAAATCCCAAATGTCAGCATACTAGACACTATAAGAGCAAGTGACCATAAACTTCAAGATGTATCTGTAAAAATTATCCAATCTAATAATTACATTAAAAATTAGGAAAAAATGAACAGAGACTCAGTAACAAATAGGCCAATAGCAATCACAATAACTTATATGTAATTGGAGTCTCAGAAGAATGGAAGAGAGACAATGGGGTGGGAAAAAACATTGGAAGAAATGATGGCTGATAATTTTCCAATATTTGTTGACAACATTATCCTACAGATACATGAGGGTAACAATTCATATTCGAAAATATAAATAAAAGGAAAAATCACACTGAGGCACATCATAGCCAAACTATGGTAAAGAAAAATTCTAAAAACAAAACAGAAATATAAAACACACTACATACAGGGGGTGGTGACATCTTATAAATCTGCCTACCACATCAGCTTTACTTCTTTTTTCCAACAATCCACTCCTTGTAATATTGACTTATCTATGTAAGTCTGACTTTCAACAAAATAATACCCATCCATCCTTTTCATGGAGGAAGACAGAAAAACTAAATCAAACTGATAATGATAGGACTATATTTGGTCAGTCAGAAGAAGGACATCTGGACAGGAGAGAGGAATCCATGGGCATCAAGACCATGGATTTTATCCTGTTCAACAATAATTTTCACTTTTACCTTCCAAATATTTCCTGAATTTCTTCATTTCTTGCCTTCTCCAGAGCCACTTACTCTAATATAGCATTTCTTTATTGAAGATGGTATCTAAATAATACCTGTTGTCATCCACCCTCTACTCTTCTCTGACATCATTCGGGTTCTTCAATCCTTCAAAATTCAGCCAGATTGAGGAGTAAAAGGAGAGTAATAAAATGAGTTGCTGCCATTAAGAATTTTGAGGATTTAATTTTTTCTATTTAACCATCTCCTATAAAATGTAGTTTATTTCAAAAATAAAGTTTACAATATAATAATTTTCTTAATCTTTTACTTTCAGCATTTAGCCTATTAAATATTTGCTGATGGAACACATATTTACAGCCACAATGACAAAGTGGCTTACTTAGTTTATAAAGGTAGTTGATGGTAGTATATATTCAGAAAGTCCTGATTTGCAGCACTTTCTAGGCATTAGGGGATCAATTATAACAATATAGAGAAACAAAGACAATTTATATAGCATTTAAGATAATAATTTTGGAGGTCTATGTAATGTGATAATAAATAAAAAATGGAAAAGATCAAATTTTTTTTTACCCTAAGGAAGTTAAAAATTAATTTTGTTCAAATGACTGTACTGATATAAAATAATCTTGAATAGAAGCTCACAATGAAATATATCTCTTTTAAGAATGGTCATAAAGCACTTTCTTTTAAATTTTAGAATATTTAAAATTCAATGCAACTAAATAGAGAAAACAAAATATACCTTGAATTGAAATACGTCACTTCTTATCTTTAAAAGATTATTCTTCCATGTGTTTGATCATTCATCATGACCAACCAAAGAATAGTATCATTTGACTTAAACTTAATGAATCTTTATCTTACATGCACAGGGTTGAAATCTGCAATCTTTCATTTTATTCCAACTTGAATTTATGTATGTACAATTTTAAACATTCTTACCAATTTACCCATAGTCAATTTTACATCTATAGTATAAGGATAATGGCAATCTTTTGCCTGTAAACTATTTGAAAATCCAAGCATAAAAATGCTGCAAAGTTCAAAGTATTACTTTAATAAGATACAAAACATTGAATCATGAGGCTCTGTTGAGTATTTAAACTTAAGACATTTCATGTTAATGCCTCTCCAGCTAATTTTTTTGGCTGTACAACATATGCCTGCTCTCTGTCTGTCTGATAAATGACATCCTCTCACTTTTTCTGTACTCTATAATTTGTGTTATTGAAAATGTAAATCTTGTAGAAAAGAGGCCCAGTAATGACTTTGCCAAAAAACTTTCAAAATTTCTATCCACAAACTCTGAAATTATTATTTAAACTTCACAAAGTCAGAATTATACTTCCTCTAAATTGAATTTTGTTTGTGTCATTTAACAGTTAAGCCAATCTTGGTTTTACTTTTTTCACTTTATTAAACTGATTGCCTGGCTTTTGTATCCTTTAATATGCTTTTAAATTATGTCTTTGAATTAGAAAAGTTCTGTGGAAAAAAAAAAAAAAAAACTAGTAAAAGTACTATTTTGAGCCCTACTACAGTAGTCCCTCTTATCCATAGGGCTATGTTCCAAGATCCACAGTGGACTCCTGAAACCACAGATAGTACCCAAATCTATGTACTGTGTTTTGTCCAATGCATATGATAAAGTTTAATTTATAAATTCAGTGCAGACTAAGAGATTAATAACAGCAACTAATAATAAAATAAAACAATTATAACCATATGCCATAATAAAAGTTATGTGAATGTGGACTCTCTCTTTCAAAATATTGCAATATTTTTGGAACAAAGTTGACCGTAGGTAACTGAAACCATGGAAAAGAAAACCATGGATAAGGGGTGAATACTGTACTAAATGAATCTCATTACCTTTCATATAACATTGAGAAAACTGCATAACAATTTGACTTGAAGATAAAAATTAGTGTAATTCTATGAAACAGAGATGAAATGAAGCTGACCCTTAAAGGAACTAGATATTGAGACATAATGTTACTTTAATTAAATATACATGTCTAACTTACGAATTTATTCTTCAACATCTTTGGGTTTCTGATACATTCTTTCATTAGATTTATCATTAATCCTCTTGAAATCCTTATTGTCTGCTTAATATATGTTTTGACAGTAACACTTGCAATAATGGATGCTATTGAGTCAGCCCATGTATCATTAGACATTGTGATCCTATCATAATTCTTAGATTTATCCAATATTATGCTTACTATATTTAGGGAGACAATAAGATGTAAGATTATGAGCAAAGGCTCTGTCATTAGAGAGGAGTTTGAATATTTAATCTTTCATTTAAAAGCTATGCTACCATGAACATGTTTCTAATATATTAATCATCAGAATAAACTAGGTTATGCTGGAGTAGCAAATATCCCTCTTAAAATATGAGTTAAAACATACATTTTCTGTTTTACTCATGTCCATTGAGGCTTACTGGGGAAGGTGAATATAAATTGAAACTCTGATCATAAGTCATTTATGGGAAAATCTGAGGGATGACCACAATTGAATATTCTCTGTAACTTTTTCAGAAGGCAAAGAAAGATTTGCAAGGTTTTGACCAATTAAATGCTTGTACTTTTCTTCCTGATTTTCCTGATCTATAGAAATTCTAGCTATCACCCCTTTATTGGATGTGTAGCATGTGAATATTTTCTCCTATTCTGTGGGTTGTCTGTTTGCTCTCATGATAGTTTCGCTGGCTGTGCAGAAGCTTTTTAATATGATCAGGTTCCATTTATTTACATGTGTTGTTGCTGGGATTGCCTTTGGGGTCTTCTTCATAAATTCTTTCCCTAGGCCAATGTCTATAAGAGTTTTTCCAACATTTTCTTCTAGAATTCTTACAGTTTCATGCCTTAGGTTTAAGTCTGTTATCCACCAAGAGTCGATTTCTGTGAGAGGTGACAGATGCAGATCTTGTTTCAGTCTTCTACACATGGCTATTCAATTTCCCAGCACTATTTGTTGAATAAGGATTCTTTTACCCAATGTATGTTTTTGTCTGCTTTGTCAAAGATTAGATGGTTATATGAGGATGGATTTATGTCTGGGCTCTCAGTTCTGTTCCATTGGTCTATGTCTCTGTTCTTGTGCCAGTAACATGTTATTTGAGTTACTCTAGCCTTGTAGTATAGTTTGAAGTCTGGTAAATTGATGCCTCCCAATTTGTTCTTTTTACTTAAGATTGTTTTTGCTACATGAGGTCTTCTCTGGTTTGATACAAAGCATAGAATTATGTTTTCTAGATGTGCAGAATATGATGTTAGTATTTTAACAAGGATTGCATTGAATCTGTAGATCACTTTGGGAAGTATACACATTTTAACATTGTTGATTCTGCCACCCCATGAGCATGGTATGGTTTTCCACCTGTTTATGTCCTCTTCTATTTCCTTCTTCAGTGTTTTGTTGTTCTCCCTGTAGAAGTCTTTCATCTCCTTAGTTAAATATATTCTTAGGTATTTTATTTTCTTTGTTGCTGTTGTGAAGGGTAGTGAGTCTTTGATATGGTTTTCAGTTTTACTGTTGTTGGTAATAGGAATGCTACTAATTTGTGTACATTCATTTTGTAACCTGAGACTTTGCTGAGTTTGTTTATCAATTGCAATAGTCTCATGGCAGAATGTTTGGGGTTGACTAGATATAAGATCATATCTTCAGCAAAGAGCAATAGTTTGACCTCTTCTGCCCCTATTTGGATGCCTTAATTTCCTTCTCTTGTCTGATTGCTCTGGCTAGAACTTCCAGCACTATGCTGAATAGAAGTGATGATAGAGGGAAACCTTGTCTGGTTCCAGCTCTAAGCAGAAATGCTTTTAATTTTTCCCTGTTCAATATGATGTTGACTGTGGGTTTGTCATATATGACTTGTATCATTTTTAGTAAGTCCTATCTATGCCTATTTTTTAAGCATTATTATCATAAAATGGTGCTGAATTTTGTTGAATGCTTTTTCTCTCTCTATTGAGAGGATCATATGGTCTTTGTTTTTACTTCTATTTATGTGTTGAATTACTTTTATAGATTTGCATATGTTGAACCATCCCTGCATCTCTCGGATGAAGACCACGTTGTCATGATAGATTATTTTTTTTAATAATCATCTGAATTCGGTTTTCTAGGATTTTTTTGAGAATTTTTGCATCTATATTCATAAGGGATATTGGTTTGTAGCTTTCTTTCTTGTTGCATCCTTTTCTGGTTTGGGTATCAGGGTGATGTTGGCTTCAGCAAACAACCTCATTAAAAAGTGGGCAAAGGACATGGACAGAAGCTTTTCAAAAGAAGACAGACTAATGGCCAACAAACCTGTGAAAAAATGTTCAACATCTCTAACCATCATGGAAATGCACATCAAAACTACAATGACATTCTCACTCCAGTGAGAATGTCTTTTATCAAAGTTTCCAAAATAATAAATGTTAGCATGGATGCAGACAGATAGGAACACTCATACACTGCTGGTGGGACTGCAAACTAGTAAAACCTCTAAGGAAAGTTATTTGGAGATACCTTAAAGAGCTACAAGTAGAATTACCATTTGATCCAGCAATCCCATCACCAGACATCTACCCAAAGGAAAACAAGACATTCTATAAAAAAGACATCCAACATTCATGTTGTTTTATTTCATAGCAGCACAATTCACAATTGCAAAGATGCTGAAACAACCCAAGTCCCCATCAATCCATGAGTGAATTAATAAAATGTGGTATATGTATACCAGGAAGTTCTACTCATCCACAAAAAAAACAATGGTAATGTAGCACCTCTTGTATCATCCTGTATAAAACTGGGGCCCATTCTATTAAATGAAGTATCAAAAGAATGGAAAAACAAGCACCACATGTACTCATCATGAAATTGGTATTAACTGATCAACACTTATGTGCACACATGGTAGTAACATTCATGGGGTTCAGAGAGGTGGGAGAGAAGAGGAGGGGATCGGTATATTCACACCTAATGGGTGCAATGAGCACTGTCTTGGGGAATGGATATGTTTGAAACTCTTACTCAGGTGGGGAAAAGGCAATATATGTAACCTAAACATTGGTACCCCTATAATATGCTGAAATAAAAAATAATAAATAATAAAGAAAAGAGAAAAATAAACAAATTCTTGCCCTTAAATTCTTATCATTCAGTCAAAATTAATTGGTCACTCATTAGTTACATGGCTAATGATGGAATAAGGAAGTACTCCTAACTGATGCTGAGGTGGAAAAGAGTTGGAAATATTTGATACAAAATTCTGTTGATTACTAATTTATGTTTCCTAGTCCTTTAAAGGAAAGATAATCCTAAAACCCATGTCATCAAGCTGCTTCAAGGAATTAGATGTTGAATGTAGAATTCTTATCACTATGATACATAGTATAAACTATTAAGCCCAGCACTATCTTATTATTATAATTAATTTTATCTTCAATGATTTGATAAAAAGAAATGGTCTGCCATTCATAATTTATTCTTTGGTATTGTGAGAAAAATGAAATATTCTATTTTACCAGTTTTCTGATAACACATGTATTTTCTCACTTTTCCACATCTCTTGTGTCATATTCACACCAATAACACAAATTCTAAAAATAAAATTCTAAATTAAATTATTACCATATATTGGAAAACAACTATATTGTAGGATTTGTAATCTTTTATCTTTAATTCTTACCATGTAAATTAAATATTATTAACCTCAGTTTACAAATGAGGAAACTTATGTTCACAGATGGAAAGAAGTTTGCACAAAGCCACATAGCTAGTAAATAGCAGAGCGAGAATTTGAGGATTCCTGCCTTACCCCAAACTAAACATCAAAATATATAACATTCCTTAGTCTAACCAGTTGCTTACAGTCTTATAGTTTTCAGTTAACTTTTGTATATTTGTTCCATCTTAACAGTTACCTTGTTAGGTAGGTATCATTTATAGGATCCTCATTTTGAAGATGATCATACTGAATTTTAAGTTACTGGTTAAGAATTGTACTAATAACTTTTGAGATAGTTGGTTTTGTTTTGATTTGTTCTTTTCTTTTTACTAATCATGCTGCTCTGACATCATGAAATTTTGGCTTTTTTAAAATTGTATGAGTATTTTGTGAGGCGTTTGTAATATTGGTTATGAAAATTATGTGGAAGGAAATGCTCATTGTTAAAAAAAGTTTTAGAATGATTTATAGTAGATTCCCATACTACAGGGCTTCTCAGAGCTTTTAATATTTTAGTGTGCAATTTATCCCTCAAGAAGTGAATATATAATTCAATTAGGTGCATTTCAACGATCCCAAAATATATCCGCTTTGTCATCAGGAAGTTCACAGGAGCTGCCACAATAGAGCATTTGATTAGATATATCTGTTTTCTATACACAATTAGAGTAAAACCTAATTCCTAAAGTTCTTCACATTAAAGAGTAGAGTTGGCAATGTTGTTTCTTGTTTTCTTGCCTGCCTGCTTGATTTTTTAAAAAGAGAAAACAATGGTGTCATTCTGATTAAAGAGAACAGACTCACAAACTACATGCTTCTTCTATAATTTTATTTCTATTTAATTGGAGGAAAAATAAGTTCTTTTCTGGAATAACCAAATTTTTTAATTAAAAGAAAACTATTTGAAGATTCAGACATGGTAAAAATAGCAATTAAGATTTTTTACAGATTCCTATACTTTATTTGTAAACTACCATTTCAGTAAGACAGCCTACTCCTTAGAGAACTAAGTGTTTATGGAGTGTGAACACGACCCTAATTTAATTCAATACTGAAGGTATAAATTATTTATTCTATTTCTCCTGAAATCTCAGATGATCTGCATGTTGACATACACAAACTACTCTGTGATATTCCTAAGAAAGGTCTCAAGGAATAGTTCACATCAAGTATTAATGTATATCAGATATATGATATTTTTATATAGAGTAGTGAACTTTATTTTATTTTTTATTTAAAATTGGAATGAGGGTAAAATTTAGAAGACCAGAAGGGAGTAATCAGACAGAAATGTCACATCTTGATAAAGAGAAGAGAAGCAAGTAATGGAGGAGAAAAGGAAATGAAAGACTGTGTTGTACTGGGAAGTAGAGGGAGAAATCGAGTGGTGCCTATGACAACAAAATCTGCATTTAAGAAGGACAAGAATTGGAAATAAAACTATTAATAGAATAAATTGGAGCTCAACATATACCGAAGAAACGCAGAATTAATACTGACCTTACAGTTCAAGAACTACAGGTCTGTGGATTGAGAAACTGCAACAGAATTGCAGAGTATACAATACTCTTTGGTATCCAAAGGAGATTGGTTTCAGTACCTCCTATGGACACCAAAATCCATATATATCAGACTCCAGAGATGCTCAAGTCCAGGAATATAAAATGGCTTAGTATTTGCATAAAACCTATGCACATCTCCCCACATACTTTAAAACATCAATAGATTACTTATAATACCCAATGCAATGTAAATGCTATGCAAATAATTGTTATACTGTATTGTTAGGAAATTATAATAAAAATAAAGTCTGTGAACATTCAGTACAGACCCAGTTTTTTTTACAAATATTTTCTATCTGCAGTGGGTTGTATTCACATATGCAGAACCCCTGGGTACAGAGGGTCGACTGCACATACAAAGTGGCCACAAAAGGCCTGGCTTTCTTTCAGGCTGCACCGTAAGGTGGGCAGACTACCTGGTACAATGAGTCAGACTGTAATTTACAAGAAAAGTACCTCTAATGTCTAAAATATGTTACCTCATGTGCTTCCTGTTCATAATTCGTACCCTGAGACCTCCCGACCACAAAGTAGTTTCTGAGTGAATAGAGGGCCCCAAGTGTGAAGATTAGAGTAATTCATTTTGGTGGCCTTTGTTATAGAAATATCTGAGGCAAGGCAAACTTTAGTCCTAATTTTTCACTCACATGACGAGAATGCCTGCACAAATCTTGTTGTTCTCTTATTCATATCATTTATAGGTTTGAAGCCAGTTAAAACAAAAGATAAAAGATATTTTAGATTAAACAACTTTGATTGGCTTTCATTTACATCAAACATAACAGGCCTAAAAATGTAAGGACAGAAAAGCACAAGTTAGTATCTTTTATTTTTTCAAGTTTATTTATTTAGTTTATTTTTTCAAATATATTTTAACTTATTTAGCTTCTGCTAAGAATAGAACAATTTGAAGAAACAGTTTTCTGACTTCTTTAGAATTATGAAGAATTTTATTTTAAAATTACCTGAGAGGTAAATGGAAAATATCCTCAGTTCACCTAAATCCTTTACTAAACAACATTGTGAGTGAAAATCTGTTTTCCCTGCTATTATCTGAGTACTCTGCTTACAGAAACAAATAAACACCCTGACAGTTGACTGACAGGAAATATGTTTTGTTTCCTTTTTTATTCCAGCTTCATTATTTTCCATGGAGATGGGTTCTTGAAATGACAGGTTGTGTTCTCTTCAGTTCAGCTGCTCATTGACTTGTGCAACATATTAAATTCCTTTCCAAAATGGGAAAAAAAAAAAGAAAAAGAAAAACCAGGGTTATATCTAGATATGATTCAGCACAGAGAAATTTACATGTTTGGCAAGGATTCTTGGTATTTGAAGATAAAAGCATTTTTTAAAAGTCCACTGCAAAATGTCTAAAATTTTCATAATTTTGGTTTGGGGATATATCCTAGTAATCTGCCACCACTTATTAATGGCAGTCATAATTTAAAGTCCCCTAACATTGACACCTTGTATCTCATTAAGGCATCTCCTCCCATTTTTCCTGCAACTATGACATTTAGAAGACCATTATATGACTTACATAGATAATTGCTACAAGATTCTAAGCAGCCTTTATACTGTTCTGGCTTAGAGCTTGTCAGCCTACTGTCAGCACATTCTGGTAGAGCTCTTATTAGTTAAATATTCTTGACAGGACCTCACAAATAGTATGTTTTTATATTTGAAAAGCTTAAACAGCTTGACATTTTAAAGGTTATCACTTTCTTTCCCAGGATAATTATTGCTAATGTCAATAAAATATTTTTTAAACCTGCATATTGACAATAGAATAAGTTAGGAATTCATCTTTTAGAGATTCTTTGCAGTGTTATTTTAAGAAATAATGTGTAATGTTATAAACGATAGGTAATATAATTATGAGTCTGGTCTCTTTTTATACATATAATTATTCTTCTCTGCTTATTCTTCTTAAACCATGTAATACAAGATAAAGTTTGGACAGAGTTTAAGTGTCTGAAAGTTGAGATAAAAGCTAAATTCATGGCAAAATTGTAAGACATCCTTTTTAGTGTAGGGAAGACTAAGTTTAAGAAATTTCAGAGTGGAATTAAATCAGATTGAGAAAACTCCTTGGATTCCTGCCTACATTTGAACCCTCTCCCATGATTAGAAGAATAAGGAAAAAAATTATATATGCTAATTAATTATAGCAGCAGTATGAAAATAAGTACAAGAGACACTGTGGAAAATATATATTTTTCTAAATGTGAGATTTCCAACTAATTACAAAAGGGAAAAAATATGTTTATTTGAGGGAATTTTAAATATGCCTAATAATCTACATTATAGAATTGAAATAAAAGCCTTGCTATGGACCTGAATATAGGAATATCCATCTCTCAGATTCTGAAAAATGGACAGTTAGCTTATTCTTGAACAACTCTGATAAGGAGAGTTTTATTTAAAACAAATAAAATACAAATGTTGGACAGAATTGTTTAATAAAAACTCTTCCTTATATTTAACCAACAGTTGCTTTTCTGAAACTCACATTTATGGTTGTGATAGCAAAATGACCCTGCAAAGAATAGCAACACCGTAACCCTGGTACCTGTGAATATGTTCTGTTTACATGATAAAAAGGCTTTTATAGATGTGATTAAGGTTAAAGATTTTGAGATGGGTAGATTATTGCTGATGGTTAGGGTGGTCCCAATCTAATCACACAAGGACTTAAATTAAGAGAACTTTCTCAAGCTGGAGACAAGAGACATGAGGCCCAGGTGAAGGTCAGAGAAATACGAAGCATGAAGAGGACTATGTCTGCTACTGCTGGCTTTGAAGATGAAGTCGCCATCGTCCATGGAGTCCAGGAAGCCACCAGGACCTGAAAACAACACCCAGTTGAAAACCAATAAGGAAACAAATACTTCAGTCCTAAAATTGCATAGAAGTGAATTCTGACAGCAACTTGAAGGACCCTGAAAGTGGATTCTCCTCCAGAGACACTACGTAAGAGCCCACCTTGATCTTCCTTATGACAATCAACACAAAGAAAACATCCAAGCCCACCCTGATTTCTGACATATGAAATGGTGAAATAATTCACATTGTTTTATGATGCTAAATTTGTGGTAAACAAAAATAGCTGCAATACAAAATAACATAATGTTTATTGATTCTGTCCTCTGGCCTGGCACAGAAAACCTATACCTTTCTACCCCAACTGGCTGGAATAATTTCAAATTTTAAAAAATAAAATGTCTTTCTATTAGCCTTCTTTTTTTCCCAAGCTTTACCTTTAATCATTGAACTATTTTTCCCTCCTCAAAGTCATTAATTAATGTCTTTGCATATACCATGCTTTGTCAATGCTCATCATAAACTGCGGTGCTATGTATTAAACACAGTGATTCAGAAGTGAACTCACTGGTGAGAACACAGAAAGATCTGTTGCTTATGGTAGAAACTTGTAAAAATGCAAGATTTTTTTTTTTTTGATAGACTTTCATGTGCCTGACTTATACTTACTTACCTGTGGGTGGCAAATTTATATCTTTGGATATTTCTCACATAAACTTCTCTAAAACAATTGATTTAAATTCTAAAAATTATCAGTTGATTTTTAAAAAGCACACCTGTACAAACATACCTATGAACACACAACTAACCCACATATATACATGCAATTGACATCTTACCTTTGGTAATTTTCATCTTGTTGATTTTGGTCCAATAACAATGAGTCAAGATAATTTAAATTCCCATATTTTCTTAAATCAAAGTAATATTATTGCCTCTTAATTGCAGATTTTGGAAAGAAAAGAGAAACCTATAATCAAATTAACTATGCACATCTATGATAACACATACCTCAATTTAGAAATGCTAAAATGTGAAATACAATTCTTCTTAGAAATGCTATATATAATATATAGATATACACACATGCACATATACACATGTAAATGCATATACATATGTATTTATATATAATTTAATATGTGCATTGTATATATGCATATACATATACATGTGCACATAGCTATATATATACACATATATATAGTTTATGCATTTATATAATTTGACTGTCTTTCTCAAAACAGTCATAACATTTTTCAAGTATTATCTGATATAGTGAATGTGACCTTACTAGGAAATAGGATCTTTGCATATGTAATTAAGATTCCCAGAATGAGATCATCCTAGATTTAGGCAGGGCCCTAAATCCAATGACCAGTGTCCTTATAAGAGAAAAAAGAAGAATTAAGGCAAAGAGGTGGACAGAAGAGAGAGGATCATATAAAGACTGTCGCAGAGGTTTAAGTGATGTGTCTACAAGCCAAGGAACACCAAGGATTATAGTCGACCACCATAAACTAGGAGAAAGGCATATAATGGATTCTACTTTAGAGCTTCCAGAAAGAATCAACCCTACTGACATGGTGATTTTGGCCTTGTGGACTGCAGAACTGTGAGAAAAAATTTCTAGGAAACTAGCACTGATTTTGGTACCCATTAAGTGTGTGATTTTTAAACAAATACCCAAAATTGTGGAAGTGGATTTGGGCAATAGGTATAGGCTGGAAGAAGTTTTAGCCACATAATAGGAAATAATTAATAATAGATTATCTTAAAGGGGCTAGTGGTGGATTTTAAAGATGCCTTTAGTGAGTTCTCATAATGAAATGAAGAACATGTTATTGGAAACTGAAGGGAATGGAATCCTTGTCATAAAATTACAGAAACATTGCTGAATGTATTTCAGATTTAGGTAGAAAACAGATTTTGTAAACAAGAAACTTGGGTATGTAACTGAGAAGATTTCTAAGCAAAGTGTGGAAGCTCTGATTTCTTCTTGCTGCTCATAATAAAATCTGAGAAGAAAGAGATAAATTGAAGATGGAACTGTTAAGCAAAAAGAAACCCACACTTGATACTTCTGGAAGTTTTTGGCCTATCTAGATTGCAAATGATTCTAAAATCAGGCAATTCAAGGAGTCTTTCTGAATCTATTCTGGTTTGGGGGGGCTGCTCAATTCCCTAATCATAAAAAAATCAAAAATAAAAATAATTTTTTAAAAAAGGAAATTCACTATTGAGGAAGTTTGCTCTATAGAAAAGGTCAAACTTGTGGTTGAACGATCTTTTGCTGAAGAGATGAAGCATATGACCCATGGATTTAACTAGGCATCTCAACAGAACCAGGAATAGAGGTGGGTTTATCTAGTGCAGATTTGTGGATAACCCTCTTGTCTAATGGTATAACATCCCCTCGGCATGCACAAGAGACTCACAAAGTTTTAGGGGATGATATACCTGGTTTAAAAGAGGCAGATATAGGACAAAATAAAGGAAGGCTGCCAGATTTCTAGGATTCAATAGGCAGAAAACAGCCTGACAGAGCTATTTGGCTGTGAACTTGTACTAACCATCAAGAAAGAGAAATAATGACTTCAAGGGCAGAGCCACAGACACAGAGGCAAAGGCCAGAGAAACATGCCCAAAAGCCAGGGTCAAGGAAGCCTGTGCATGCTCAGGGGATAAAGGATGAATCACAGAAAATTATCTCACTCTTTGAAACCTACTGGAACTTGTCTTTCTGAGTTTGAACTTCCTTAGGACCAGTGACTCCTTTATCTTTTCTAATTTTTTTTCTCTTTTGGAATGAAAATTTCAACTCTATTCCTGTCCATCATTCTATTTTGGTAGCATATAACTAGTTTTCTAGTTCACAGGTCCGTAGATAGACAAGAGTTTTACCCTCAGATGGACCGACTACACCCAGAGTTTAACCTATACCTGATTTAGCTGTCATTTTTTGAGTTGATGATATTTATATGAGATTTTGTACTTGGGTTGATGTTGGAGGGGGTTAAGATTTTGGGACTGTTGGGATGGAGTGAATTTATTTTTTATGTGGGATAGACATGAATTATTGTGGGACAGAAGATGGACTATAGTGGGTTGAGTAGTATTTCCCTGAAAGGTATGTTCAATTCTGAATCCCCAGTATCTATGAATGTGACCATATTTGGGCGTGGGATATTTGCAGTTGTAATTGAGTTAAACATCTGAGGATGAGATCATCTTGAAGTTAGGGTGGTTCATAAATTCAATGATTGGTGTCCTTGTAAGAAGAAGGAAAGGCAGATTTAAGATACAGAGGCACACAGAGGGGAGAAGTTTATATGAAAATGAAGACACAGATTGGAGCTTAGAAGCCAAGGAATGCCAAAAGCACATATAATTTGAACTATGTGAAAAGAACTACTGATGAATACCAAATATTTAAGTAGAAACAATATATTTAAAGGCCAAGAATTCATCAATGGTGTTAAATTAAGCATTTTAATTTTATAATTACTCAATTCTATTTTTCTTACTAAAAATCCCATAAGTATGCCCAAATTATAAAGCATAACAATACTATTTTAAGAATCCTGGCAGCAAATGCTATTTCTTTATAGCATTGCAAACCTATTCTAATGCAAAACTCCCACCAAAATTTTCCTATTTTCCTGTTACTCTGTGTTTACTGGATAAATAAAACAAAATAATAACTTTGTACTTCTGCTTATTAAAAATCTATTAGCATGTTATAATCCTTGCACTATCAGCTTATGTTGCAATGCAGGCAAAATGGCATTCTGAGGCAGGGGCTAAAAAAATAATTCTTGACTTCAGAACACTATTAATTCTATTAATTTAATTATTTTCCCCTACCTCCATTTTTATGTTATTAAAATTCTCTCCTGGACACAACATCTGCCCTTGCTTTTTACTACTCCTACTTAATTAGACACCAATTTTATGTTATGGAAGATTATCTGAACCTCGGACAATGATGATAAATAAGGCCTCCAAAATAAAAGGTGGCAGTTTTCTGTGCTAAAATGAACATACAGACACATAATCATTTAAAAAAAATTATAGCAAAATTACCATGTGTGATATTGTGAATTATTTGAATGAAAATAGTAACTAAAGAAATAATATCAGAATAAGGATCAAGTAGAAAAGGGAACCTTTATTATAATCTCTTAGGTAGGTGTTGTATAGAAGCTTCAAGTTGAAGAGTTTTGAAGTGCTTTTAGAAAACGAGATGAGTGGAAATTATAAGCAATGACGGTAAGTTTAGTGTCTTTTTTTGTTGTTCAGGAAAGAGCCAGAAATTATTCAGTTTTTAAAACTATTACACTCATCTAAGTATTTAATGTCATCTTGGAAAAAATAAGTACAAAGGAGAATATAGTCATTATTGTGCTGATTTAATTTTAGTTGAAGAAACATGGTAACTTTTTTTCTTCTTGTAAATGTTTTCTCTTAAGTTTAAGATGTAGGTAGATTAAGTGGAAAGCTTAGGTTTGTTTAAGAAGTGAAGAGGCTAATAGTAATAAAGTCCAATAATGTCCTTCATACTCATTGTAGATTTTGG
Organism: Mirza zaza; assembly: GCA_008750895.1. Lineage (NCBI taxonomy): Eukaryota > Metazoa > Chordata > Mammalia > Primates > Cheirogaleidae > Mirza > Mirza zaza. Next base: position 37,036 of record VSMD01035223.1, read on the forward strand.
ACAGTTGCCTAATCTAAGCCTAAATGTAATGGAAGCTTTAAGAAGTGGTATATATGTATGATATTTTGAGCCTAAAAATAGTTTATAAGTGTAATGAATGGACTACCTACTTTATTTGTCTTTATTACCTGTAGAATAAAATATGTGTATAATTAACTCCAGTTTAATTATGTTAAAGGTGACCTACAAAAATATCGTAAATTTCAATTGCCTCAGCTATGTGCTTCAGCAATTAAATATCCCTTCTAGCAGGGCCAAGATAAGTCAGCAAATAAGCTGATAAATAGTGACCCTTCAAAGCACTTTTTTTTTAAGTCTTTAACATACTTTACTTTTGCCAATAACATCAGGGCTTTTGCGTTCAGGTCTTACAAGAGCTAATGGATGGAAAGTTGGGATACCTTCATAATCTTGCCCAGTCAACTGTCTTTATTCAAGAAAAAATGGGTTGACAGGTAATTCTTGTGGTATTTTCTAGCCCTAAAATGCAGTCATTCTTAGCTACCATATTCTAGAAAAAGAAGAGAGAATAATGCCTATGATGTTTTAATATGAAATGTAAGTTCAATGCTTTTTAAAAGTTTAACTACTTAAGTTATTAAAGTTCTACTGCTTTGTCCATCGTGATTTGTCTTTTCCTCCTATGTACTAGTCAGGATTATCCAGAGAAACGAACAGATCTAATAGGATGGATGTGTGTATATATATATATATATACACACACACACACACATATATATATATGGAGAGACAGAGAGAGAGAGTGAAAGAGAGATATTAAAGTTAACTAACCCTTATATCCTACATTAGATATTCATACTCTCCAAGTTTCAGAAGCTGTAGCTTAACAAAAACTGATGATCTTGGCTTTTGGCACAAACACTGTTCTGCATCCAATAGAATGAAATGTCTGTGGAATGGACAGTTTCTCTGTATGAGACAGGTCACTTCTGTGTTATTCCATAACAGAAACTGATTTGCCTCTCTGAAATCTACATATGGAAAATATTTTAAAAATTGCCCCAATAACAATAAGTCACCGTTGCTATTGTGTGCTGAAGGCAGACACTTTCCAAATGAGAACTTGGAGAAATTAAAATTATTTTCACTTTTACATAGGTAACAAAAAGGATCAAGAGTTGAAATAATCTTTCCAAGGATTTATTTATTGTAAATTCTAAAGCCAAAATCTAACACAATCTGACCTACTTCAGAGCCCCTGCTTTGTTTATGCCTCTATTTGTATTCTTTTTCAGTAGCTGAGATCCTACTCCCTTCAAGCCAGTTCTTCCTTGAACACCTAGAAGTTATTAGCTGCTGCCTGAGCTCCCCAGCCCTGCTAAGGAGAATTATGACAACAGTCTAAAAAACCCCTGCTGCTTTGCAATGTGCAGAGCCCTCCACAGAGCTGCCCACCTGAAAAACACCCCAGGAACAAATCAACACCTGCAATTCCCAGTGAATACTCTTATGGTTTGCTTTGGAGCTATTTTGAAACATTGGTATGTTTTTCCTTTTAAGGAGGTCTAAACCACATCTTTGAATCAGTAATTACAGGGATTATAGGTGGACTTTATTTTCAGGTGATCAGGAGTATGGCTGTATTTCACTGTGAAGTACCCCAAAGCCTTTCTAAGGTAAGTTTCCCCTATATCACATAGACTATATTTTAAGGCATACTATTACTTAAATAGCCTCCAAAATGTGGTTTACATACTTCCTTCCGTTTTGTTTGCTGTGATAACAGATAAATAGAAACCTAGTCTTATTTATACAGTCTTACATAGTGCTAAATACACTATTACTAGTCTTCCTTACCTGCTTCATATGCGAGTGTCCTGAATCCTCACATTGTATACGAACTCCTATACTTCGTTTTGTGCGAAGATGTTCAATAAATGTTGACTCATTGAATGAATAAATGAATGAATGGGCAACTACAGCATAAATTGCCAAATTAATAGAATGATAACTTGAAAATGAAGAGTGCGATAGACAATGCTTGTGTTCTCCCAAAATTAACATATTGAGATCCTAACTCACAATGGGATGGTATTAGGAGGTAGGCTTCAACAGATGTTGAGGTCAGGAGTGTGGAGCCCTCATGAATGAACTAGTTAACAAAGAATCCTCAGAGAACTTCCTCACCCTTCCTGCCATGTGAAGACAGAACAAGAAGCATCAATACTCAGAAAACTAGGTACCAAATTTGCTGGTGAAAAATAAATTTCTGTTGCTCATAAGCCACTCACCCTGCTATTTTTGTTATAGCATCCTAAACAGTCTAATAAAGAAAACAGATAATTTGAAAGGTAAATTTCCACAAATGTTAAATAAAACCTGATTACCACACCTTCTAAGTTTTTCTTATTGTACACTATTTAGAATCAATTGATTCAAAAAGTTAAGGCATCCCAGACTTAATTAAATCAAAGCTACATGTCTTTGCACGCTTTATGAGAATATTCTGGAAACACTGAACATACTTCCAGGAAAATAATGAATATAAAAATGCTAGAGGTAAAAAAAGGAGAAAACACTCCTGTATTGATGGGCACTTAGGTTGTCGGGTCTAAAGATACTTTTTATTGCTAACTCATCCTACTAAACTAAAATATAATAAAAAGAAAAAGGAAACAAAAACAAAAATACCATGAGGCAGCTGTGGTTTGACTTTTACTTACTTGTGTTTCAGGAAAAAAAGAGGATATTTCACTACAGCAACCACAAAATATACACACACGTACATACGCGCACAAACACAAAAGAAAATATTAGATTATCTGAAAAATTACCTGAAAAATTTGTTGAAAAATTCATTGGCATAAGACTTCAGCCTCTTGCCATGTTAATCAGCCCTGATTCCTTTGTCTTTTAACATCTTAATTTCCTTCTCTCTTTTTTCTTTTTTCTGCTTATTTTTCCCTTTCTCTTTCCTTATTTTATCTTTTACCTACCCTTAATGTCATATTCCCTCACTCTAAAATTCTATTCATGAGTGGTTGAATGCACACATATATTATTTTTTTCTTTTGTGTTGTGATCTATTATTTTATTTGTCTTCTTCTTTGTAATGACATCAGTGTTTCATAATCTACATTTAGACAAATTATCAAGATACTTTCTGGAACAAAAACTATTGTTTCTTGAGAATAGTTGCTAAAGTACTTTTCTTCCTATACCATACATGCATATATTTATAAATAATTGGTAGTATATTTAGGTACTTTTATAGTCTTCTATTTGTTTTATAAAATATTAGCTGTATGTCATCAGTAGAACTTTTCAAAATTAAGTTTTAATTGCTACATATAATTTTGTCATATGTATCATTTGTAAAGAATTCCACCTTTAAAAAGCATTCTGGCTATTTCAGCTATTATTACCCCTAAAAGTAATGTGGCATGTAACAGCACATACTCTGCAAGAAGAAATTCCTTTGTATGTAACCTGAATGCACTACTGTATATCTGTGAAGCTGAACAAGTTACTTAAACTCTCTCGTCCTTAGTTTTCTCATAAATAAATCAGGAACAATAATAATATATGATATAGGATTGTTGTGATAGTTAACATGACAATCGTTCATAAATTTTTTTATAATCATCAACATTACCATTATCATTATTAAATTTTGTGGGTTTTTGGTTTTTTTGAGACAGAGTCTCGCTTTGTTGCCCAGGCTAGAGTGAGTGCCATGGCATCAGCCTAGCTCACAGCAACCTCAAACTCCTGGGCTCAAGCAATCCTGCTGCCTCCCGAGTAGCTGGGATTACAGGCATGCGCCACCATGCCCGGCTAAATTTTTCTATATATATTAGTTGGCCAATTAATTTCTTTCTATTTATAGTAGAGATGGGGTCTCGCTCTTGCTCAGGCTGGTTTCGAACTCCTGACCTTGAGCAATCTGCCCGCCTCGGCCTCCCAGAGTGCTAGGATTACAGGCGTGAGCCACCAGGCCCGGCCCATTATTACATTTTGGACAGATACGTGTGTGTGCCTTTCATTAGGGTTAGAAGTGAATATGTTAAATAAAACTAAATACAAAAACTAAATACAACAAATTATAAGGCCATGGTCCTTATAAAAGACTGCTCTCCATGTATGAATGAGAATACTTGCCTAACTTTTAGTACTGAATTATATGCTTTGTAAATATTTGATTAGTTGATAGCTTCATTTTTCATATTTTAATTGCATATTCATATTTCTTCCTATAATCATTTATGTATCTACTGATTTTTCTGTAGAGTTTTAGGTTGCTTTTTTATTTCCATTTAGGCAGAATAAATGTAAATGTAAGAGGCTGCATATAAGAGGTTCTCTAGCCTTTTGATTTTAGAAACTTTCTGACATATAAATCTACCTAGATAATGAAAATCAAGATGCTTAAACACCACCATCAAAAGAATTATGAAAAATTTTCTAGCAATCCATTCTGATCATGGAAAATCTTAACTATATGTGGCTTTTTTTATTTTAAAAAAGTGATATATTTACAAAGTTCCATTAGAGAATGATTCTGAATGTAAAGTGGAAGAAAAATTTTTAATAAGAATACTGTATTTTAGAAATTAGAATAATCCAAAACTGTGTAAATGATAATAGCAAGATTCTTTTGCCACTCACTTTGTCACTTCAATTTATGAGAATCCCAGCAGTGTTCTATTTAAATTGCAGGCTTTACAATAGTCAAATTGAATTCTGATAGCTTACCATTATAAAATCAGTCGGTCAGCCAATTGCTATAGGTTATTGCCTCAGCAGCTGTGGATTTCTATCAGGGCACCACTGAAAGCTAAAAATTTAAGGCATATGTAGTCTTACCCTTATGTGATATAAATGACTATCTTAATATTTAAATTTCCCTCTGTTGGGATATAAAAAATATATCTATATATACATTGTGGAAACAGGAGATAGATACATTCTGTAGTTTTATTTTTCAAATCTATTTATTGAAGCACTCTGTCTTCCAATAAGCTTTCTTTAATTTTCCTTTTATGCTATGGGACTCTGTATACCCTATGAATAAAAAGCTCCATGGAAAATATTAATAACCTCTCAGTATGAAAGTTATTTCTGATTTTGGAATGTATGCAGATTTGTGTAACAGAAGAGTCTCAAGAGTTCAAGTTTCTATCATTTCTAATCATTAACTTAAGGGCACAGGTGAGATAAGACCGGGATGTCGGGATTTGGTTTTCAATTAAATTTCAATCTTTTATTCGACCTGTGAGTATATGGGGAAAATGAAAACAACCAGAACCAGTTAAGGTGCTCACCCAAACATTTGCCAAGTAAGAAATAGCACAAATTGAGTAGTTTGGGTTGGACGTTTTACAAAATGGTATCCTAAAATATTTTAAGCATTTGGAGAACTATTTTGCAATTTGTTGGTTTCTGCAGAGTTGTGATAATCATTTTATTAAAGTTCTTATTTCTTTATATTTGACGTAAAGATATACTTCTATTTTCTAATATAATGTTAAGCACCTGATTCTCATGATTTAAAAGGCCTACAGCCATCCAAAATAGTATCAAAGTATTGGATAACATAATTATGCAGTTATATAATATTTAAAAGACAAATTTGATTTGTTTTTGTAATATAGTTACTGCACACTCTACAAAAGAACACAACAGAATTTAAATATACCCATATATACAAGTCTACTCTACTATTTTGGAGAAAATAATCCACATAGAAACGAAACCCTTCTTTCCCTCTGGAACCATCTGGGCCATCGTGGGCCCCCCTCAACATAGAAATGATTGGTATAAATTCACAGAATCTTTCTTTCTCTTTGTGATGGTCATTAATAAAATGTATACAGAAAAGTTTCCTAGAGCAAATGCAAAATCCTTGGTTAGGCACAGAAACCTGGTTTAATACTACTTCAGTGGAGAAGAAAACATATGACAAAGTCTGTTCAATTCAGTATTCTTTCATGATAAATTATAACGTTATGTGGTGCTATATCCTGAGGTATTTTCCTCTATTAGAAGATAGATTCTATAACTCTTCTCATAGAGATAAGCAAAGCAAAATCTTCAGCTGTTTGATTAAATCATTAATGGATAGTTTCTTGCCCTGTTACTGTACTTCTGATGATCCTAAACCATGAGGAAAATCAGATATCTTGCTTAGGACTGCTTTAACATATGTTAGAAAAGTTTTCTTTGGATCAAGGCCAGGCTAAATTGATCTTTACACTCCCTCCCAAAGCTGCTCTAAATCAGTTAACAGTCTGTTCCTTTCTAGTTGTCATCTTCAGAGAAACCTTATGTTCTTTCACGGGTAAGATGTTCTGTACTACTCAAGGAAATAAAATACATTGTATTTTTCTGCCTGTTCTTTTCCTTTTCTTTGAGTTAATTGTCCCCTGCTTATTTTTCGGTCCTATTTAAGCCTTTTCCTTATTCCAAAAGCAGTCAATAACTATATCAATAAGCGGTTTGAGGAAGGGCTGTGTAGCAGTAGCCATATATGTAAAGAAGCTTTAACTCCTTCCACTATCGCATGGATCTAAACGGGTTCTTTAAATTTAGGCATAAATATTATCATTGTTTTCTATTGATAAACGATAATAGAAATAAGGGCAGAAAAAAAGTTTATCTAAACGTTATAAGAAAGCAAACATTGTATTGGGAAAAGAACATTTTTAGAAAAACACTTTCCTGTTAGTTTACATGAAAAGCTGAATCCACTGGGTACAGGCTAGATAGAGGTCTAGACAAACGAAGGTAATAGAAAGTGTAATTCAGTGACTATGCAGCAGGGCAGCAAGAGTTGGGAAGGTTTACTTAGGAAAGCACAGGCAGTTAATGAAGAAAGATATTTATTGAGAGATGAGTTTAAAGGCATATGGGAGCCTGAAGAACTATAGCTGATGTTATGCCATTTGGGACTAGGAAAGAAGCGTGTCCATCAGATGAGATTAATCCTGAGCCAGAGCTCAGGGCTGAGCTTCATACTTTTCTCACTCCTCCAGCTCAGCAGCCCTGTGCAGGGCACAGTTTGCAAAACCATGTGAGGCTGCCCTGGGCAGGGTTCTGGGGAAGGGAGGATCTGTTCCTGACAGGAGAGATGGCCAAAGAACACAAGAACATGATACCCAACAGCCAATCGTAAGTTACTCTTTGGTCTGTGTTATGAAATATTTCAGTTTTTCTCATACTGTATTTGGTAAAATGAAAGGCAAAATAATGGCAAATTTAACAAGAAATTTTGTGTGAATTGTGAAGATGAGAAAGTAAGTCCCCCAAGAAGCCTTAGATATTGAAGTGGGGTTATCTTATATATTTAATCAAATAAAAGAGAATTTGCAAATTTGGGGAGGATTTGGAAAAACCCAGATGACATAAATAAGGATTGTTGGCTCTTAGACTTTTACATTTTAAGGGACTTAGTTATCATTCACATTTATTTAGTTGGTGAAAGAAACTGAATTTTAGGAAAATGATGGGGCAGATGTTATTATCTCTCTTTAGATCATTTGTTTTGACATTTTTGGAACTCTCAACTTATCTATGAAAATGTAAGAATTTCTTTACATTTATTAGTGAATTATTTAAGAGCATGTGTAACACTTGAGGGAAAACTAACGATTTCCCATAAGTAATGAGACTATTGTAAATTTCCATTATTCTCACAGCCTCAACTCTGAATCTGTGAATCACTCTAAATTCTGAAATAATCATATTTCATTAAAGAAAATTAAGAGCAATTAATGCCCTCTTTAAATTTGTAATAAATTCATTCATTTTCTACTCCTTTCCTCCTGTATTTACTAAGAGGCTAATCTCATTCACTTTGGTGTTTGAGCTTATAAATTCCTGTACTTTATACTTCCCTTATTTCTTTTCTCTTTTGCTTTTTTTTTTTTCTGTGTGTGTGGGGTAAGTATTATTTTATGGAGGAAGTATTTTTTTGTGGATGGCATCCAGTTTTCCCTCAAACAATTTATTCTCCTTAGCTTGAACATTTGAAATTCCCCCTGATGATTAAAATATAAACAAGCAGAGAAGGAAACCAGAAACTTGCCCAAACTCAAAGCAATCAAAAGCTTCTAAGGCTTTGCTTCCTTATCTCTTCTATGGCAATTTTATAAAAACAAAGAAGTTTCAAACACCAATTGACCCTCCATTCATTTCCTAAATATAGTCATGTGCCACATAACAGTGTTTCACTCAACAACATACCATATGGGATGATGGTCCCATAAATTATAATGGAGCTGAAAAACTCATATCTCCTAAGAATGTTGCAGCCATCATGAAATTGTAGTACAACACATTACTCATGTGTTTGTGGTGATGCTGGTGTAAACAAACCTGCACTGCCAGTCATATAAAAGTATAACACATAAAATAATGTACAGTGCATAATATTGATAAAGGTAATAAATGACTATGTTACTAATTTGTGTATTTATAATACTATAATTTCTATCATTATTTTAGAGTATATTCTCTCTACTTATTATAAAAAGTTAACTCTAAACAGCCTCAGGAAGGTTCTTCAGGAGATAGTCCAGAATAAGACATTGTTATCACAGGAGATGACAGCTGTGTGTGTATTATTACCTCTGAAGATCTTCCAGTGGGACAAAATGTAGAGGTGGAAGACAGTGATATTGATTATCCTAATTCTGTGCAGGTCTAGGCTAATGTATATGGTGTGCCTTAGTTTTTTAAAAAAATTCTTAAAAATTAAAATAAATAAATACATTTAAAAATAGAAAAAAATTTTATAAAAGTAGGATATAAATAAACAAAATATTTTTGTACAGCTATATGTTTGTGTTTTAAGCTGTGTTATTACAAAAGAGTCGAAAAGGTACAAAAAGAAAAGTTTATAAAGTGAAAAAGCTTAATAAGCTAAGTTCACTTTATTATTAAAGAAAGATTTTTTTGAAATTTATTGTGACCTACATGTACAGTGTTTAAATAGTCTATAGTAGTCCACAGTAATGACCTAGGCCTTCATATTCAATCACTTACTGACTCACCCAGAATGACTCTTAGTTTTGCAAACTATATTCATGGTAAGTGTTCTAAAATGTATACCATTTTTTGTCTTTTATACTGTGCTTTTTCTATGTTTAGATATGTTTATATACACAAATATCATTGTGTTTTAATTGCCTACAGTGTTCAATACAATAATATCCTGCACAGCTTTGAAGCCTAGGAGCAACCTACAAAGAGGAGGAATCGGTACCTATATTGCAGAAATTATGTCATAACATCGAGAAGGAAGGAATCCTCCCTATCTCATTCTACAAAGCCAGTATTACCCTGATAGTAAAGCCAGGAAAGGATACAACAACACTACCAACAAAAACTTCAGACCAATTTTGAATATACATGCAAAAATTCTCAATAAAATTCTGGCAAACTCAATTCAGCTGTATATCAAAAAAAAAAAAAAAAAAAAAATCCACCATGACCAAGTGGGCTTCATTCTGGGATGCAAGGATGGTTCAACATACATAAATCCATAAATGTGATTCACCACATAAACAGAAGCAAAAAGAGAGACCATATGATCATCTCAATAGATGCAGAAAAAGCATTTAACTAAATTAAGCACTCTTTTATCATAAGAACTCTCAAAAAAATAGCCATAGGTAGAACATACCTCAAAGTTATAAAAGCCATATACAACAAACCCAAAGCCAACATCACAATGAACGGAAAAAAAAAATTGAAAGCATTCCCACTTAGAACTGGAACAAGACAAGGTTGTCCACCGTTACCACTTTTATTTAACATAGTGCTGGAAGTCCTTGCCAGAGAAATCAGGCAAGAGAAGGAAATCAATTCTATGCAAATGGGGAAAGAAGAGGTCAAACTATTACTCTTTGATGACGATATTATCTTATATCTAGGAAACCACAAATACTCTGCCAAGAGACTCCTTTAAATGATAAACTCAGCAAAGTCTCAGGTTACAGAATCAATGTACATAAATCAATATAAAGCACTTCTATATACTGAAAACAGTCAAGATGAGAATCAAATCAAAGACTCAATATCTTTCACATAGCAATAAAGAAAATACAGTAACTAGGAATGTATTTAACCAAGGATGAGAAAGACCTCTACAAGGAGAACTACGAATCAATGAGCAAGGAAATCACAGAGGATATAAACAAATGGAAAAACATATCATTGTCATAGACTGGTAGAGTCAACATTTTTAAAATGTTCATACTACCCAAAGTGATTTACAGTGCAATGCAATGCCAATTAAAATACCAACATCATTTTTTGCAGATCTAGCAAATATAATTCTATACTTTGGAATCAGAAAAGAGCCTGAATAGTCACAGAAACCTTAAGCAAAAGAAACAAATTTGGAGGCATTACTTTATCAGACTTTAAGCTATAGCACAAGGTTATAGTAACCAAAACAGCATAGGATTGGCACAAAAATAGAGACATAGACCAATGGAACAGAACAGAGAAACCAGCCATAAAACCATCCACATATTGCCATCTGATATTTGACAAAGACAACAAACAATACAATATACGCTGGGGAAAAGAATCTTGATTCAACAGAAGGTACTGGGAAAATTGGATAGCCACATTAGAAGATGGAAACAGGCTCCATATCTCTCACCACTGACTAAAATTAATTCAAGATAGATAAAATACTTAAACCTATGATATTTTAACCATAAAAATTCTAGAAGAAAATGTTGGAAAAACTCTTCTAGATATTGGGATAGGCAAAGAATTTATTAAAAAAACCCCAATTGCAATCACATCATCAACAACAACAACAACAAAATGTAACCTGATGGAATTAAAAAGCTTCTACACAGCCAAAGAAACAATCAACAAGGCAAATAGGCAATCTACAGAATGGAAGAAAATATTTGCATGCTATACATCCAATAAAGGGCTAATAACCAGAATCTGCCAAAAACTCAAGGAAATCAGCAAGAAAAAATCAAACAACCCCATTAAAAAGTGGGCAAAATACATGAACAGAGCTTTTCTAAAGAGGATAGTCTAAAGGCCAATAAACATATGAAAAAAATGCTCAACATCACTAATCATCAGAGAAATGCAAATCAAAACCACAGTGAAATATCACCTGATCCCAGTGAGAATGGCTTTTATCAAAACTTTCAAAACAGTAGATACTGGCATGGATGCAGAAAGAAAGAGACACGTATTCATTGTTGAGAGAACTAAAAACTAGTACAACCTCCATGAAATATAGTATGGATATTCCTCAAAGAATAAAAGTAGAGCTACCATTTGATCCCAGAATCCCACTACTGGGTATTTATCCAAAGGAAAAAAAGTCCTTTTTTTTTAGAAGGACTAAATTAGAAAGACACCTGCACTTGAATGTTTGTTGCAGTATAATTCACAATTGTAAAGATGTGGAATCAACCCAAGTTCCCACCAATTCATGAGTGAATTATCAAAATATGGTATATGTATGCTATGGAATAGTACTTAACCATGAAAAAGATGACTTAATGCCTTTTGCAACAAATTGAATGGAACTAGAGGCCCTTATCCTAAGTGAAGTAGCTAAAGAATGGAAAAACAAACACGACATGTACTCTATATTTACTGGAACTAAGTGATGAGAACACCTATGCACAGAGGAAATCAAGCAGAAAGGAGGACAGAGGAGATGGATGGGTGAAATCATACCTAATAGGTACAATGTACACTATTTGAGAGATGGGCACTTATAACTTTGACTCAAACAGTACAAAAGCAATCCATGTAACTGAAACATTTGTACCCCCTAAATATTTTTAAATAAAATTTAAATAATAAAGAAAGAAGATAATTTCTTTGGAAAAAATAGGCAATACCATATAGCCTATGTATGTAGTATGCTATACTATGCATGTTTGTATAAGTATATACTCTGTGATATTTGCACAGTGAGGAAATCACCTGAGGATGTATCTCTGTCAGAATGTATCCCTGCTGTTAAGGAATGCATGACTGCATTCTGAATCCAATTTGCCCATATATTGCTACTAAAAATGTTGTGCTTTCTCATCAATTTATTTTCATTTTCATTCACCAAATACATGTCATTTTTCAGTCCTCATATTTTTTACTTTCAAGCATTTGACGTTATCAGTCTTCTCCTTGCTCAATCTGCTCTTGAATTTATGGGTTCACTTTTATCTACCAATCCCTCAACCTCTCTGACTGACAGCTTCCTTATACTTTTTGGGTTACACAGTTCTTCAACTACTTTTTTTTTTTATCACTTTCTTAATTTCTGGACTTGTCTTTTATCATAGATTTTTCTTGTAATTCCAAAATACAAGTGATTTTTCTCCACAGGGGCAGTCTTGAAATTTCCTAATGTCTGCTGAAGCTGTTTCATGAAAATGTCATTGCTCACTTGACTCAAAATTCTTAAAACATATTTATTATCTTCTCTGTATATCTTCATTCTCCACTATACGTCATCTCAAATTCATGGTTCATGTGTGCTAGAAACCTCTCTGTGAATTTCAGGTATGTTTCTTCCATCTTCCAACTTGTTACTTGAGTTTGTAGCTCTCTTTTATCAATGGAATTCATTTCCAGGAAAACTGACTGGGCAACAATGTGCTACCTGTGATATGAATCCAACTATACACATGAATCACAATCATGGCCTTGGTATCACGCCAAGGTCACTTCAAGGTCACATTGCTTAACTATTGTTCTGACTGTTCTATAATAGTGCTGTCTTCATTTTATGTTTCCTACGTGAGCAAAATATAACATTAAAAGAAAATTTATCACTAGAACATATATATATACTATCTTCTTCCCTAACACTTTTCTTAATCAAATAATTGCTTTCACAAGAAGTTCCCTTAGAATTAAAAATTTCCACACTCAGGTTTAGCTCCTGAGATATATAAAAAGTGGTTACATATCTTATACTAGATAGAAGAATAAAATTTCTTTTCTCACTTTTGAGCAATTTAGATCTTTTGTGCTTCTTGAATTTAAGAGTCTTTGAATTTTAAAAATTAAAATTTTCCATTATTTCTTCATGAGATACATTGTGAATAATTTTAATAACTTTTGAATACATCAAAATGCTATTCACAATCTGTATTTTAAAATATGGAATTATCTTTTTAAAGATTGTGACATTTCATAGAAATTGAATATGTATATTATTACAGAAGCTGTAACTGATTTATGTGCAGCATGACTCTACAATAGGAGTTCACATTATTCAGTACTTTTTTTTAACATATTAGATGATTAACCTTATTTTCCAGGGAACATTTGGTAGAATAAAAGGACAAATAAAAAGTGAAAAATAGTGATCCAAACCAGAGAGCCACGAATTTATATGTGGACTTTTCATTAATTATTTTCTGCTTTAGAAGAACATGTATCATTGCACTGACATAATTTAAAAGTAAAAAATACCAAATGAAAAAGGCTAACAAAAATACACTTTCAGTAGAATTAAAATTATAAATACCATCTTATTAACTTATTTTTATAAATGACTATGATAGTTATGACTAGCTATGAAAGCCATGTTATCTTTCTGACACCAACTATTTTGGTTGTTTCTGGATTAAACTACAAAAATGTCTTGTCATCTCTACTTTGTATTATTATTATAAAATGCCTATTTTCTCAGTTCTACAAAGTTATGTATTGGAAAACCTTATCTCTATTGGGAAAAAATATAGTAAGGCTAACTGCCGTGGGTATAAAAGCAAATCAATGTTTCTAAAATAGAATTAAGTAAGCACAGGTGGTGGGTTTATGCCTGTTTGTGTGTAGATATGTAGATAGACATATAATTATATAGACATAAATATATGTATGTATAAACATGTTTATGTTTGCCTGTGTGCATAAAATACAATTAAAGCAAATTAAATTCATGTTTTCATACAACTGAGGCATTTTAATGATTTTTTAAAATTGTTAAGCTAATAGAAGACCAAATTTGATTGCTTTAATAATAAAAAAAATTCTCCGTTAATCAGAAAATAATATTTTTTAAAGTTTCATAGATTAAAAATAACAGGCCGGGCGCGGTGGCTCACGCCTGTAATCCTAGCACTCTGGGAGGCTGAGGCAGGTGGATTGCTCAAGGTCACGAGTTCAAAACCAGCCTGAGCAAGAGTGAGACCCTACTATAAATAGAAAGAAGTTAATTGGCCAACTAATATATATAGAAAAAATTAGCGGGGCATGGTGGCACATGCCTGTAGTCCCAACTACTCAGGAGGCTGAGGCAGTAGGATGCTTGAGCCCAGGAGTTTGAGGTTGCTGTGAGCTAGGCTGATGCCACGGCACTCACCCTAGCCTGGGCAACAAAGCGAGACTCTGTCTCAAAAAAAATAAAAAATAACAGAAAGATCATGTATAGGAAAAAGTATATTTATCTACATGTCATGGTTTCAGTGGTGTAAAGGAAGCTGTATTACATAAAACACCATCCTCCTCTAACCTTATTTCTGAGGTAGGAAACTGCATGATTAAAGTGTCATTCTACTGGACTAATATATAACATATATTTCTCTCTCTCTCTCTCTCTCTCTCTCTCTCTCTCTATATATATATATATATATATATATATATGTGTGTGTGTGTGTGTGTGTGTGTGTGTGTGTGTGTGTAGGTCCAGTGGAAGTGTATGTGTGTGTGTATTTATGTACACACTTCTTTACCTATTAAAATAAAACATATACCAATGGGGGCTTACAAGTCTTTCATCTGTGCATGCATCTGCAAACATACACACACACACACACACACACACACACACAGAGGTTAATAGAAAGGAAAATATATAACATAGAAGAATGATTGATCACAGAATGAAAGTTATGTTAAAATATAGGTTGAGGTAAAATTGCCTGGATCACACATTTACTGGTGGCATTCCTAGTGGAGAGGCATTCTCTTCCAGCCATAGTAACTGTAGCTATGACTCTGAATGAATATCCTCAGACCCCATAGACCTCATATTTCTTAGGTCTTTTGGTCCCTAAATATAGATACTGAAATGATATATCATGCATCCATAGTGAGTTATTTGTAAAACTTCATCATAACTATTTTTGGCTTACTTTAAGTGTCCAAAGTGTATTTTGTCACAGACTCATACTCCACTTATATTCTTATTCTAGTTATCTTATTCTACTGTCTATGGCTTTGTAAAATGTTAACATTAGGGGAAATGGGATGAGTACTAAATTTTTGTAAGTGTATAAAATTAGTACAAATTTAAAATATTTTTTTAAAACATTAAAAAATTAGCATTATTACAAAATAGGTTCTGTAAGAATGAGGAGAAAATGAGTGATTGAACCAAAGTATTATTTCTATAATGAAGGGGACTGTTCAATCAATATATTCCATTCTTAATGTTAATTTAAGAATTAACAAAATACTTTGTTAATTATACCATTAAATAAATATTACTTTATAAACCAGCCACATTTGTGATTAGGGACAAAAATCCAATACCCAACTTAAATTAGCCACAGTTTAATCCACCTTTATTAGTTATTTTTCAAAAACTAGGGCAACAGTGATATCTATGGAGAGACCTGTAGGGAGATAGTCCCTGTTTTTCTTCTTCAGGATGTTCTCCAATATTCACCTGCCTTCCACCCTAAAACTATCATCACCATGGCTGACATTATTTCCTTCATGAATTCACTCAGGATTGCAAGTTTGAGGTGCCAGATGAGTGCTGACACCCTTGATTAAGGGTGACACTCTCGTGTTGAACATAGGCTGAGCTCAGGATTTTGTATTAATGCTGCCTACTTTCAAGCTAGAGCTACTTATGTGGGCCCATGAAAAAGACTGTAGAGAAACAGGGGGCAAGAGGCAGGATACTGGATTTGCTATATCTGGCTGAATGGCACATGGATGCTGAATGTTGTCCATAGTATTATTTCCTATCCAAAATCAAAGCAAATATGCCTGTGGCTACCAATAATTAATGAATGTATTTTTCTCAAACATGATAATTTATCAGGTATTACCTGGGAACAACATAAAAATCCCCAGATTGCAAAATCTCCATTTTTAACATTCAATTTCATTCTCTAACAAAGAAACTTCTTGTTCAGTACCTTGAAGGGCCAAAGAAGATCCTTTTCTCCTTTGATGTCCCTGATAATGATTTTCAAATATTGGCATTTATGCATGAGCAGAGGCCACTTTTCAAAGAATAATGTAACTGAATTTATCTTCTTCTTTTGACCTTTAAGTGACTTGTGGTCTTGCCTCACTTATCTATCATACTTCTTGGTTTTGCCATTCTCTCTCATCTTCTGAGATCACTGAGCCAGGGCTTTGGGGTGAACCTCTTCAAAGAAAGATGCCTTAGTATTAAAGCCTTGTCTGTTTTGGATCAAGACTTCAGAGCTTGCTCCTGCAAAAAATTAGAAATAATACATCAGTTGCACAATTACTTTTTAAAATCCTTCACAAATGTAGAATGAAGGCTTCCCTGTTTCTCAGGTAATGACCTGTATAGATTTTATTTAATATTTTAATAATTTTTCTATCATGGAGTAATACATTTAAAAAAAAGATTTCAAAATTCTAACTTTTTACTTAAACTTAATTAAGCAAAGTGGTTTTTAGAGAAAGCCACAAAACATGATAATTATACTTCTTTCACATATCTATTATAAACTGAGAAAATGATCCAATGAAAAATATAAACAATGAAATATAGAACAGAATTTTTAAATTAAGTTTTCTATCTTTGTAAAAGGCTATTGATCTATAAGAATAAAAATTAAAGAAAACAAAAATTATCAGTCCTTATGATGCTTTCTTTTTAAGGTCACTACAGATATATATACATTATATATAAAATATATATAATTATATAAATATAATTTAGCTCAATTATATTTTAAAAAGACTAGAATTTTTAAAAGACAGATTTTCTAGAATTACATGGATTTTAGAAAATTTTAAATACATGGAACCAAAATGAGCTAAATAGATATATAAATATCATATTATTAGAATATCTATAGTCAAAATAACTGTATAAAGTATCTGCTTCAATAAATTTGAAAAAGTTGCTTGTTTATTACCCAAATTATTGAGTGTTAACAGTTTTCATAGTTTTCTTGTGCATGTATATATACCATACATATATATAGTGTGTGTGTATATATATATTGTGTGTATATATATATTGTTTGTGTGTATAAGTGTTTCATACTGCCCAAAGGAAGACAATATTTTGACAATTATTCAATTGTTTCTACTTCAATAAAAATTATAAATGAATTATTATAATTTTTATGTAAAGGGAAGCCTGTGTTTATTAACCCATATATAGTTATATAGTGGGAAATATAGACATAAAATAAGGTAGTACCTAGCCAGTAACATCTTTTTGTTTTGCACCTAACAAAATAAGACTGTTTAAGCATATGGATTTAAATTTATGAAGTTGTTTTGCAAAGTTTTATAGTTATCTTTAAAAGTACAATTATTATCTATTTAACTTTTTATCAACACAAACTTTAACTGAAACATAAATACTGTCAAATCATATTCTTAGCAAATGAACCCTTTCTTTGCTACACAATATTATTAAACTAAATAAGTTCCAAAGTGAATAAAATGAGAAGGTTTTTAGAGAAAAGAGTTTTTATTTTAATGAATTAGGGCATTATTGTATAAAATATAATTTAGCTCAATTATATTTTTAAAAAGACTACTAGCTTTTCTAGATTTACATGGATTTTAAAAAATTTTAAGTACATGTAACCAAAGTTAACTATACATTGCAATATATATAAATAGATATATAAATATCATTTTATTAGAATATTCATAGTCACAATAACTATATAAAATACTGTTTCACTAAATGTGATAAAGTAACTTGTTAATTACCCAAATTTTTGAGTATTACACTTTTCCTAGATTTTTTTGTGTGAATATTTTTAGGAGGTGGGAAGAATTTTGCTCTAAAGAGGTTTTCCATTGTATATTAGGTTCATTTAAATTTAAGATCTCAATAGGATTGAAAAACATTACTGCTAGCTTACAGGGTATCAGATGTTTTGCTAGATACTATGAAAATGAAGACTAATGGTTCCTTATTTAGAGGAGTGTGCAGTCTAATGAAAGAGACTTTCATGCATGTGACTGAGTAGAGTACAATATACTAAGATTAAGTGTCAGGGTATCCCAGAGGAGAGGTGATTTATGTTGTCTGAGGATAGTAGATATTTGTTTTCAAAGAACTGGATTTTTTTCTTTTGAATTGGGTTATGTGTGATATATTTTGCTTTTTACCTCTCAGTTCCATATTATCTCAACAAGGGCTCTTCCAAATTGGTGATTTTACAATAGTTTAATTCCATTTTCCTCCCATGTTTTCACATATTTGGAGCCATAATGCGTGCAGAGTAATCTCCTTGATGATCAGTACCCTAAATATTGTAAGACTTAGCTAAGTGTCTGTCTGACAGCAGAACACTGGTAAACTCCTCTGAAGAAATAATTTCATTTAGCCTCCTCACTTAATATATGGGAAACCAAGTACCAAAGGAATTATGTTATTTTTTCAAGGTGAATCGATATTCCCTAAAGCTGCATCTAAATTAGAAAACAGTATATTCTCTTCATTGTGCTTGTTTGCTCAATGTCTTTGTGAATATTGCTGTCATTTCTGAGAAATAAAATGGCCTACATATAAGCTTCATGGGATGGAAATTTGAAATATCATTCATTCACTCTTTCGTTAGAGAGTTTTTTGCTGCTTGTTTGTAAACTTATTTTAATATTAAAATATTTAAAAATTAAAATTTGTTCCAATTCCTAATCAGTGCAACAATAATAAGAATTAATATTTTTAAAATATTTTACATACTTTGTAAGGTTATTTAAATTTAACTGAATCTTCTAATATTTTCATGAGAACATTACTTAGCCTCTTATGTATCTTGAATATTCTTTTATGATTTTTATTTTGAAAAATAATTTCTTAGGACAACCATATCTCAGGTTGTCTATAGATTTACAATATTTATTCTATTTTTTTCCCTCTAGGTTTTTTGCCCTGTATATTAGCATGAGATAAGACTACATAAATAGCATATTTTATGACATAGCACCTTTAAAAATTAACAAATATTCTTTTTTTCCCTGAGGTTTCTTCTGTTCATGATTAAAATATATAATTATAAAACACAAAGCAGTTATTTATAAGCAACGCAACTTTCTCTAACTTTCCCGATTCTCCCCCTAGGCTGCCTTTGGCATATTGTTACATAATTAAATAATTAATTTCATTAAACTCTCTCTCCGAATGTTAAACATAAATAAAAGTATGCATCATAAAAGCTGATTATTTTATTAATATTGAATTAAGAATGAGGTAAAACAGTGACATCAACAAGATGGCCGACTAGAAAAGCTTCATGCTTGTTTCCTCAACAGCAGCCAAAACAGCAAACAACTACATTTTGCATTTTGATGAAATTAACTAAAGGAGAGTGGCAGGATACATCAAAGGGGTAATGAAAACCACGCAGAGCACAGAAATCTAAGATAGTCACCCAGAGAACAGAAGGAAACACCTGGCCTCCACCACCCATCCCTCAGCCAGAATCAAATCAGAAACCAGAAGAGATTTCATTCTGTGGGTAAAAGATAATCAAGAGGACCCCAGCAGCCCCTTTAATACCTTGGACACCTACAGTCCTCACCACTGGTGACCCCTGCAATCCTCACAGGTACAGACCCAGCAGGGAACTGCCTAGTGTCCATACAACTGTGTTCCTCCCCAGAGAGGATTCTCCAGTGGCCCATGTGGCTACTGTGCTATGCCATCCTGAAAGTGGAACTCCTGGTAGAGTATGTCCTATTTAGGGAGCATGTGGTGTTGCATCCCAAGGTCAAGCTGCACCCGGCCTCCTGGGGGAAGAGGGCCTTTATGGAGCCGTTCAATCTACCCTTCCCAATCTCTGCTGTATCCTACTCCTCAGGGCCTAAGTCGAAGTTGCACATTGTCTCCTGGGGAAACAATAGCTTGGCAGAGTTTCTCCATCTACCCCACCCATTCTCTTCTGTACCTTGCACCCCCCACACCAGAGCTGTAGCTGTGCAAGAAAAATGGTGCCTTGGTGGAACTGTTTCATCTACCCCTCTCAGTCATTGTTCTGCTTGGTTCCCCTGTTTCTGAGCTGAAGGGATGCCCTACATCCTGGAAACAGCGTCTTGGCCACCCAGCATAGTCATATCCCCCTTCCTCAGTTTGTGGGTTTGAAGCAGTGCCCTGCCTTCTGGGAAACAGTACCTTGGCTCCCAGAACAGTCATACCTCCCAGGTCTGAGCTGAAGCAATGCATTACTACCCAGGGAATAAGAGCCTTTGCTGATCAGAGCAGCTGTTTTCCCAGGGTTGAGATGACGTGGTACTACACATCCCAGGGAAACAGAATATTGCCTGACTTGAGATACCATGCTGCATAGCCCAAGCAATTCTAGAACACTGCTCTTCTGAAAATGGACTAGACTCCATAGTCTGAGCAGCTAAGACAACCCCCTACCCAGGGACTGGAATCTCTCAATGCTGGTCCTCACCACCAAGGTCCAAGTGATAGCCGTGCTCTCCCAATCTGGGGTTTTTGGTGTCACTGCACCTGATTGCTTGAGTTCAAGAGTTTGAGACCAGCCTGAGCAAGAGTGAAACACTGACTCTATTAAAAATAGAAAAATTAGCTGAGCATTATGGCATGTGCCAGTAGTACCAGCTACTCAAGACGCTGAGACAAGAGGATCCCTTAAGCCCAGGAGTGTAAGGCTATAGTGAGCTACAATGATGCCACTGCATACTGCTCAGGGCAACAGAGTGAGACTCTGTCTCAATAAAAGAAAAAAAAGTCAAGGATACAGCCATGTTCTACTAGCATAGGGTCCAGAGTCACTACTAAACAGTGTTTCATTTCCTAGGACATTAGTTACCACTATTTGCTACTAACTCTGGTTCCTCAATTGCAGCTGTACCCTGCTCCCTGGGCTCAACCCTTCAGAGCACCCATTTCTTGGTGTTGGGCAAGTACAGTGCCCATTCCAACAGGTCAGAGTCACAGCTAAAACGTGAACCCCTGGGCCAAGCTGGTGGGGAAGGGGGTGCCTCAGAATATAGACCTCAGAACACAGACCTCAGCGGCTCTGTGGATAATCTATATCCCATCTTGACTGAGAGCATGAACTTCACCTTTTGATTCAGGTGCCACAATATGTTTGTGAGATCCTGAGCATATGACCCTAGCTCCACAGCCACTCTTGAACACCTTCATCCTGGAACCCATTGCCAATACATCTGCTGGAGGCTGTGTCAGATCCAACACCAAGAGGGATCTCATTAGACCAAGTCTCTAATTTTGTGGAGAAAACAAGAAGAGGAGGATTTCAGAAAGCCTTTGCCAGCAAGGACTCTAACAATCTATGCTGCTGTCACCACTGCCATAAACTTCTACAGCCTAGGCTACTGAAGGACCATAGTGATTGATGATAGTGATTTCAGCTGAAGAAGCTGCACAAATGATATATTATTGAATCTAATCAAAACCAGAGCCACTACAACCTTCTAAACTGACACACTAAGACCCACCTGAAGGTAAAAATCTTTCTCTACAAAAGCCACTCTGTAAAAGTTTGGAAGAAGTCATTTTTCCACCAGATGTACAGACATAAAAGCAGGAACATAAGAAACATGAAAAATTAAGGAAATATGACACCACCAAACGAACATTATAACTTGCCTATAGCTAACACCAAAGAAAAGAAAATCTAAAAATTACCTGAAAAGGAATTCAAAATAATGACCTTGAGGAAACTCAGTGAGATACAAGAGAATACAGATAAATAATTCAACAAAATCATTAAAACAATTCGTGATCTAAATATGAAATTTAACAAAAAGATAGATATTATAATAATAAAGAACCAAATATAGTTCCTGGAACTAAAAGATTCAATGGATAAAATTTTAAAAATAAAACAGAGAATTTTACCAGCAAACTAAATCAAGCAGAAAAAATAATTCTAAATTTGCAAGTATATTTTTTTAATTACCCAGTCAGAAGAAAAATAAGAAATAAGGATGGAAGAGAGTGAATGCAGGACTTACAAGACACCATTAAGCAAATAAACTTATACATTACATGACTTTCAGTAAAAGAGACAAAGTAAGGGACAGAAAGCTTATTTAATAAAATAATTACTGAAAATGTCCCAAGTTTTGCAAGACATATGGACATCCAGATATATGAAGCTCAAAATTTCTCAAACTGATTCAATCCTAGAAGTTCTCACTAAGTCACATTATAATTAAACTGTCAAAATTCGAAGACAAAAAAAAATTTTTTAAGCAGCAAGAGAAAACTATTAAATTACATAGGAATGATTATCCATTAGACTAACAGCAGATTTCTCAGCAGAAACTGCAATCTAGGAAAGAATGGAGAGATATATTCAAAGTGCTGAAAGTAAAAAAAAAAAAAAAAAAATACAAAAAAACCTGTAAGCCATGAATACTATACCCAGGCAAACTTTCCTTCAGAAGTAAAAGAGAAATAAAATCCCTCCCAGACAAACAAAAGTTAAGGGAATTTGTCATAACTAGACCTGCCCTACAGGAAATGCTTAAGGGAATTTTTCATTAGGAAACAAAATGATATTACTTAATAACATAAAAACATATAAAAGTACAAAATTCACTCATAAAGGTAAATACATAGTCAAATTCAAACTATCCCAGTAATGTTATGGTGCTCCATAAATCATATATATATATATCTATAGTATTATTAAAATTCCAAACAGTAAAAAATAATGATAAGTTGTCAATAAGTTATTAAGAAATATATAATATAAAAAATATAATTTGTGATATCAAAAATATAAGTTGTAGGTGAGAAAGTAAAAGTCAAGAGTTTTTGTATGTGACTGAATATAAGTTGTTATCAGTGTAAAGATAAGTGTTAGTCTATTGTAACTGTAAGATACTTTATGTAAGCCCTATGGTAACCACAAAGCAAAAACTATAGCAGATATAGAAACAATAAAGAGAAGGGAATCAAACTTAGCACTAAAGAAAATAAATAAATAATTTGGAACTAATTGATGGACACGCATGGGCACAGAAAGAAATAAAAAATCAGTGGAAATCAAGAGGGGAAAGGAGAAGTGAACCTACCTAATAGGGACAATAAACACTATTTGTATGATGCTCATTCTTACAGCCCTGACTGAAGCATTATAAAATCTATAATCTAACAAAAATATTTGTACCCACTTAGAATTTTGAAATTAAAAAAAGAAAAGCAACAAATCACAAAGTTAAAAAAAAAAATCAGGCCGGGAGCGGTGGCTCAAGCCTGTAATCCTAGCTCTCTGGGAGGCCGAGGTGGGCGGATCATTTGAGCTCAGGAGTTTGAGACCAGCCTGAGCAAGAGCGAGACCCCATCTCTACTATAAATAGAAAGAAATTAATTGGCCAACTAATATATATAGAAAAAAAAAAATTAGCCGGGCATGGTAGCGCATGCCTGTAGTCCCAGCTACTTGGGAGGCTGAGGCAGCAGGATTGCTTGAGCCCAGGAGTTTGAGGTTGCTGTGAGCTAGGCTGACGCCACGGCACTCACTCTAGCCTGGGCAATAAAGTGAGACTCTGTCTCAA
>VSMD01035224.1:0-41682 GCA_008750895.1 Mirza zaza
TTGAGACAGAGTCTCACTTTGTTGCCCAGGCTAGAGTGAGTGCCGTGGCGTCAGCCTAGCTCACAGCAACCTCAAACTCCTGGGCTCAAGCGATCCTTCTGCCTCAGCCTCCCAAGTAGCTGGGACTACAGGCATGTGCCACCATGCCCGGCTAATTTTTTCTATATATATTAGTTGGCCAATTAATTTCTTTCTGTTTATAGTAGAGATGGGGTCTCGCTCTTGCTCAGGCTGGTCTCGAACTCCTGAGCTCAAAGGATCCGCCCACCTCGGCCTCCCAGAGAGCTAGGATTACAGGCTTGAGCCACCGCGCCCAGCCTGATGCAAACTTTTAATTATAAATTTCAGTAGAACCTCATTAATCAAGACTGTAAATCCAGAATTTGTGATAATTTGGCTTCAATATTATTTATATAACATATAGAGAAAGGGGTTTGCTAAGCAAATCGATAGTCTAAGCAGTTGGCAAGAGGAAATACTTCAAATATTTAAGAATAATTTTTAAGTTTGCCTCTTTAACTTACTAGCAAAAATCTTTTTGCAGAAATACAATATATGCATTTCTAACCAGCTTCTTGCATGATGCTAGTATGGTCAGCCTGGTACCAATAAACAGACTGATTTTTGATGTTTTAGAACACCAATCTTTCTTGGAGTAGATGATTAACATAACCCATCAGCTAAACCATGGACTTTTACCAGTTAGCACTTTGTTAATCTAGTGCGAATTATATTATGTGACTTTAAAATGGTAAAAACAAAGTGGAGTTCCCATTAATTCAAGTTAGCTATCTCCATCAATCCAAGTTACTAAGAATTTACTACATAATAAACATTTCGAGATTTCTGCTACCAATCCTTTTTTCAATGTGTAAAATCAATTCTCAGAAAACAGTAAAGGTGATTTCCTTATTTAATATCGTTCTGTTAATCACAGAAAAGATTATATTGCATGCTTTTCTCAATGTAACTATGGGACCGACAACATGCCTGTGTGTCCTGACGATAAAGTCAGTTTTCCAAATATATTCCATTTTTGGAATAGCAGATCTAAGCACTAGGCAAGTAACCACCACCATGTTCAAGTTCAGAACTCAGAGATCTTTCATTGTATTAATAGACCCTGTATTTTTAGATGTATCAGAATACCAAATACAAATGGCCTCCCATGTCCTCATGTACTTGAGAAATCTCGCTACTAATTTTATAACACTAATTTTTAATACTGCATTTAATTAAGAAAAGAGGCCTGTCTTTTCTATCAGCATCCATCAGAAAAAGAAAATGCTTGATCCAGATGTTTGTGTGAATGCACATTCCTCACTAAATCTCGCAGGCAGCTGCTTTAGTTACTGTTACTAACATCTTGCTCTGTCATCTCTTTGTATACATGTCTAATTTATCAGTTTCTTGTAGATTGTCAGCAGCCTGCTGCCTCCGTACCGCCACAGTGCTCACAACTAGCCGGGAGGCAAGACTGCCCGACTGTCAGGTAAATCCAGACTTCTCTTCCCACCCAGCTGCATGTCAGATCCACAGACCCCAGCTCCCCTTTCTAACTCCATGTCTGCTAGGCATCATGACATGTTGCTACGTTTTATTTCAATATGGGCCACATGAACACACATTGGCTACCTGCCGTCCATGTGTTCCCTGGGGGGAATACAGGAGAGCTGGGGTTTATCTTACTAGCCACGAGCTGGCAAACTAACAGCCACCTTCAGCTGCTTCATGCGAGTAAATATGTGGATTAATCCAGTGTTGCCTTACCTCCCCAAATCTAAAACCTGAAACTGTTAGGATGTCTGTCCTACTCTTCCTTTGCTTTTGTTTGTCTTTTGTCCTTAAAGTATATTTCTCAAACAGGAAGAATATAGAGAATTAGATATAAAGTATATCTATAATAATATCTCTATGTATAGAGATAATACTATCTAATAATAATATCTATCTATAATGATATCTGTTCCAAGATAACTTTATAATAAAGTGTTTCTATTTTCTGTCCACTCAGTACCCTCATTAAAACTGAATTGGAGGCCGGGCGCGGTGGCTCACACCTGTAATCCTAGCACTTTGGGAGGCCGAGATGGGCAGATTGCTCGAGGTCAGGAGTTCGAAACCAGCCTGAGCAAGAGCGAGACCCCATCTCTACTATAAATAGAAAGAAAATTAATTGGCCAACTCATATATATAGGAAAAATTAGCCAGGCATGGTGGCGCATACCTGTAGCCCCAGCTACTTGGGAGGCTGAGGCAGCAGGATTGCTTGAGCCCAGGAGTTTGAGGTTGTTGTGAGCTAGGCTGACGCCACGGCACTCACTCTATCCTGGGCAACAAAAGCGAGACTCTGTCTCAAAAAAAAAAAAAAAAAAAAAACTGAATTGGGAAGATGGACAAAAACGTGGTAGGTGGCATTCGAAAGAGAATATTTGCAGTGGTGGTGCCCTGTATGTGAGATTAGCTGAAGAATTTTAAAGGCAGATGTGCACACTCCCTGCACACTGACCTGGAGTTTGCTGATGATTCCTGCTCGTCCCAGGCGAATGTCACACAGCCTCACAGTGTCCCATCAGGACCTCGTCCTGGTCATGGCACACTTTGTCTCCAGTTACTCGACCTCCGCTGGTGCCAAGCTTTAGTAGTCTGGTTGTGGCTTTCATTGTCTCCTCACTGTTCTCTCCTTATTTTAATGGCACTGCTGCCCTTCTACCAGAGGAAGGCTTCTTATGAGCAGGGACAGGCCCAGACGTATTTCCAGGGTGTCTGAGGAGTACATGTCAGCGGCAGGCTGGGCATCGTCATGGTCATGGTCATGGGTGGGAGCCCCAAGAAGCTGGGGAGCCACAAGTGCAGAAGCACAGTGGCAGCCGAAACTCAAGTGTGGGGAGGTCTTGGAGCCGGTTGTGCAGCCACCTGTAGAAGTGGAACATTGAGTTGACAGGAAAAGGGACATCATTACAGAGGTTGCCAGCCAGGGTCTTCCGACTGATGTCTCAGTAGACTGTTCCCACCATCTTCAGCAACAGGGCTTTCTTTTCTTTCAGAGTTCTTTGCCAACATACTAATGCCATTTTTATAACAGCACTAATCTCAACTAGAAATTATTATAACATGTAATAATAATAATAATAGAGTAATTTCAGTTATGTGAGTAATGACTATAACTATAAATGTTCAAGCGCATCTCAGTGGGATGCTACAGGTGCAGTGCTTAAAACGTAGGCTCTTGGCCGGGCGCGGTGGCTCACGCCTGTAATCAATCCTAGCACTCTGGGAGGCCGAGGCGGGAGGATTGCTTGAGGTCAGGAGTTCAAAACCAGTCCGAGCAAGAGCGAGACCCCCTGTCTCTAATATAAATAGAAAGAAATTAATTGGCCAACTAATATATATAGAAAAAATTAGCCAGGCATGGTGGCGCATGCCTGTAGTCCCAGCTACTCGGGAGGCTGATGCAGGAAGATCGCTTGAACCCAGGAGTTTGAGGTTGCTGTGAGCTAGGCTGACGCCACGGCACTCACTCTAGCCTGGGCAACAAAGCGAGACTCTGTCTCAAAAAATAAAAATAAAAAAATAAAATAAAACGTAGGCTCTTCACCTACAGTCCGTTCTCCACAAAGCACCCCCACCCTCACCTGGGGCCTGGGACAGTGCTGGGCATGAGACAGATGTGCAGTAAATATCGATTGCATGAATGAGTGAAAGAGCTCTGGAGCCAGAGTGCTTGGCTTTGAGTCCCACCTCTAACACCCACTAGGTGTGTAATCTGGGAAAGTTGCTTTTGCTAAGATTTGTTTTCAGTGAAGCACAGGCCTGTCTTGTAAGTCTGCTCAATATGTTATCAGAACTAACTATTTAGTACCTGGCCATTCCTCAAGACAAAGATCTGCGGTCTTTTTCATAACCTCTCTAACTTTTTCCCAACAAAGAATGGGGAAGGCTACTGTTTTGTTTTGTCTTGTTTTGTTTTGCTTTGTTTGGGGGTGGGGGCGGTATCACTATGTTGCTCTGGCTGGACTTGAACCCTGGGCTAAAGCAATCCTCCTGTTGCAGAAGGCTCCTGTTGTAAGTGTTTTAAGTAGGAAAATGGAAAGGCCGGGAGAAAAAAAATATTTTTTTTTCTTTGAGACAGAGTCTCACTCTGTTGCCCGGGCTAGAGTGCCATGGAGTCAGCCTAGCTCACAGCAACCTCAAACTCCTGGGCTCAAGCAATCCTCCCACCTCGGCCTCCTAGAGTGCTAGGATTATAGGTGTGAGCCACCATGCTTGGCCCTGAGAAAATTTTTTAGCTTTAATTTTTTTTTTTTTTTTTTTGAGACAGAGTCTCGCTTTGTTGCCCAGGCTAGAGTGAGTGCCGTGACATCAGCCTAGCTCACAGCAACCTCAAACTCCTAGAATCAAGCAATCCTCCTGCCTCAGCCTCCCAAGTAGCTGGGACTACAGGCATGCACCACCATGCTCGGCTAATTTTTTCTATACATATTTGTTGGCCAATTAATTTCTTTCTGTTTGTAGTAGAGACAGGGTCTCGCTCTTGCTCAGGCTGGTTTCGAACTCCTGACCTTGAGCAATCCTCCCGCCTCAGCCTTCCAGAGTACTAGGATTACAGGCGTGAGCCACCGCGCCCGGCCTTAGCTTTAATTTTATTTCACCTTTCACCTTGGTTTTGGGTTTTTTTTGGGTTTTTTTTGAGAACCACTTTGACTAAACAATACATAGCCTAGTTTCATTTGTTCTGAGATTTTACTGAATTTAAGTTGCTTGCTGCCCCATAGGGATGATTTACTATAACGAAAAAGCAATTTAATAAATTACCAATGTTTCTAGTTTTTACCCACGTGAATACAGCATGGCCCAAAGCCAGCTTCCAGTGTTCCTTATTGTGGTCGGCACAAAGAAATGATTAAATGCATATAGACTTGGAAAGACTCCTTTTCAGAGTTGCTGGGATGATGCCTGGCTTCCCTCCCACCCATGCCTGCTGCCACAGGGCTTGAAGCTAATGCCTTCACTGCCCTCCTTACTCCTTCCCGGCAGAACAGTTAACACATAGCCAACATTGGAATTCTTACTGTGCACACATATTAATCGTTACAACTTCCTGCAAAGTATGCACAGTTATAATGCCCATTTTTAAATGAATAAATCGATGTTTGGGAAGGAAAAATGACATGTCCAGGGTCACACATCCTGAACACAACTGAGCCCAGTGACTCCTGCCTGCCATGGTACAGGGCTGACAGCAGAAAGGGTCCCCCATGCCAGTTACATGGTGAGGAGCAAAGTAAGTATATAATCTGTACTCTCTTCCCCTGAATTGAAAGGGAATGTTTCTCTAACGAGAAACATGAGAAAATTTGCTAAGAATGTTGAGTGATTTCAGATCAGGTGTTCTCTGTTTCTCATTTCGAAAAATTGTTTTGTACTTCCCCCAGTTTACACATATATTAAAATAACTTTTAAGGTGTATGATTTTTTTATTAAAAGAGTATTTGCTCACATTTAAAAATGTAAAACTTTTCCATGTATACTTCTTATAGATTGATTCCATTATAGAACTAAATTATCAAAACTGTTTATAGATAATAGATATTATAATGAGAAAGGAACGCCCATGGTATGCAGCCTTGAATATATTTAAATATAATATATACAAATGTTTGTATTTAGCATTTCTCCCCTTCTATCGAATAGCTGCTTACTTGGGGGGGGGGAGAAGAAACGTTTTGAAGATGCGTCCAATTTTTTATCTTAATTTCCTAAACTAACTGGGTTTTTTTTGTTCTTTTTTTTGAGGCAGAGTCTCGCTTTTTTGCCCAGGCTAGAGCGAGTGCTGCGGGGTCAGTCTAGCTCACAGCAACCTCAATCTTTTGGGCTCAAGCAATCCTGCTACCTCAGCCTCCCGAGTAGCTGGGACTACAGGCATGTGCCACCACACCTGGCTAATTTTTTTTTTCTATATATATTAGTTGGCCAATTAATTTCTTTCTATTTATAGTAGAGACAGGGTCTTGCTCTTGCTCAGGCTGGTTTCAAACTCCTGACCTCGAGCGATCCGCCTGCCTCGGCCTCCCAGAGTGCTAGGATTATAGGCGTGAGCCACCATGCCCAGCCTAAATTTACTGTTTACAACATGTTCTGCTTATGAAAAGTGAATTTGTCAATGGTAAATATTGAATAACAAGGGGGCTCCTGAAGATATTTGATAATCAGAAGTGAAGTTGAATTTATTCTATGCTTTAAATGATTAGAATTTATCAAATATTTATATTCAAGAAATTTCATAATCTGTAAGCCAAGAATATGTTTCTTATGGGTTAATATATACACACAGTGTGATTGCATTTTATGCAAATTTAAAATAGTAATGCTATAATATAAAATATTTGTAACTCTCACTTTATGTAAGAAATCTGAAATAATGAAAAAATTTTAAATCACTGCAAATGAAATGTCAGGGTGTAGGCCAGCCGAGCTCTAATCTTTAAGCTGTTGCTACATACTTCAGCAGGTCAAACAGAAAGACTTGCCTTGCTTCATCAAGGAGAGTATTGGATTATACAAGGTCCTCAAAAACATACCCTTCTGGTATAATGTGATCACACATTACTTGCCATAGCTTATGTTGCATAATGTATTTTTTTTCCCTAAAAAGAAATCAGTCCTATATCATGCAGATTTATAGAAAGAAACTCTGGTAGGTCCATGGAAAAGAAAGTCTGTCTGATTAAGCTATAACCTGTGGTTTCCCAGAGCATCTGACTCTGTTTGCAGGGTCGGGATGAATCTTGCTATGCATTATTTTCTTTTTCTTTTTTTTTTTTTTGAGACAGAGTCTCGCTTTGTTGCCCAGGCTAGATTGAGTGCCGTGGTGTCAGCCTAGCTCACAGCAACCTCAAACTCCTGGGCTCAAGCAATCCTCCTGCCTCAGCCTCCCAAGTAGCTGGGACTACAGGCATGCGCCACCATGCCTGGCTCATTTTTTCTATATATATATTAGTTGGCCAATTAATTTCTTTCTATTTATAGTAGAGACGGGGTCTCGCTCTTGCTCAGGCTGGTTTTGAACTCCTGACCTTGAGCAATCCGCCCGCCTCGGCCTCCCAGAGTGCTAGGATTACAGGCGTGAGCCACCGCGCCCGGCCTATTTTCTTTTTCTTTTTTTTTTTTTTGAGACAGAGTCTCGCTTTGTTGCCCAGGCTAGATTGAGTGCCGTGGTGTCAGCCTAGCTCACAGCAACCTCAAACTCCTGGGCTCAAGCAATCCTCCTGCCTCAGCCTCCCAAGTAGCTGGGACTACAGGCATGCGCCACCATGCCTGGCTCATTTTTTCTATATATATATTAGTTGGCCAATTAATTTCTTTCTATTTATAGTAGAGACGGGGTCTCGCTCTTGCTCAGGCTGGTTTTGAACTCCTGACCTTGAGCAATCCGCCCGCCTCGGCCTCCCAGAGTGCTAGGATTACAGGCGTGAGCCACCGCGCCCGGCCTATTTTCTTTTTCTATTTTTAATTTATTTTTTTTAGTTGATAAATTAAACCAGGCACTATTTTCTTAGTCCTTTTGTTGAAGCTCCACTTCTTCCATGGTAGCTCCAGTTCTACCGCATTTTAAAAATAGGTAGGAAACATTATTTTTATCCATGGTTGTCGTAACCAGTAAGTACGGAACAACAAATCTTCTTTTAAACTAAATTTACAGCAGGTCAAAGAGTTTGAGAAGTGAGAGTAACCTCAAGCAACTCAGGTATTTTACATAATTATGATTTGATATTAAATTTCAAGGGATATACATGAAGAAAAATTTCAGTACCAAAGATAAAAATTATTTAACACTAAATTTTAATGGTTTCAATGATAATACTCCCTTTAAAAAGCTGTTTAAATCAATAAATAATAATAAACTTTGAGTAGTTCTCTTAAATATCACTCCTGGCAGAAATGAATTATATGGGCCGGGCGCGGTGGCTCATGCCTGTAATCCTAGCACTCGGGAGGCCGAGGCGGGTGGATTGCTCGAAGTCAGGAGAAACCAGCCTGAGCAAGAGTGAGATTCTGTCTATACTATAAATAGAAATAAATTAATTGGCCAACTAATATATATAGAAACAAAAATTAACCAGGCATGGTGGCACATGCCTGTAGTCCCAGCTACTCGGGAGGCTGAGGCAGTAGGATTGCTTGAGCCCAGGAATTTGAGGTTGCTGTGAGCTAGGCTGACGCCATGGCACTCACTCTAGCCTGAGCAACAAAGTGAAACTCTGTCTCAAAAAAAAAAAAAAGAAATAAATAAATGGATGGATGGTACTGAATTTCATAAGATAAGGGAAAATAGCAGAGTTTTGAAAAATACCAATCTTTTCTAATTAAAAAACAAACAAACAAAAAAACCCCCCTAAAGCCCATATTGTAATTTCCCCACTGCTAGTCACATTTAAAAGATCAGAACCCAAATGGGTTTTATAGTTTTACTCTAGGAAACTCAATGATTTTGCTTCCTTATTCTTAAAGATTATTCATCCAGACATTGATGGGCCTACACACCTGTTTGTTTAAACTGTGGCTGTCAGTGGTGGTCGTTTGGAAAGCTACCTTATATATAAGGATACTTAACAAATGGGAAATGTTATAAAAACTCTTCAGTCGTTTTCACACCACCAAGCTAAAGCAGGTATCGTTAGAGCAAATTAGGCTTCCATAGGCAAATTATTTATACCGTTGAATCTGGATCCACCAGAGAACTGTAGAATCCTCTAAACCCCAAAGTCTCGGTCCACCCGTCAGCATTGCTGGGAGCCCTTTGGAAATGCAGAATCCCAGGTCCTAGCCCACACCTACTGAATCAGAATCTGCTTTTTACCAAGTCCCAGGTGACTTGTATGTGCACTGAAGTTTCAAAAGAACCAATCTAGTGAAATCTCACAGCTAACCTCACAGATCTAGGACCATGAGCTTGTGTGCAAAAATGGAAAAGAGTGACATCCAGGGAAGAGTTCATGTATCATTTCCCTAGCACATTTCATTTTTCTTATTTCAGCCTTGTTTCGAAAGGCCATCGTTGTGTTGGCATGTTTTAGATTTAAACCATTTTCTGTGCAGAATTCCTGTTCAATGTTTTCAAAATGTCTGTGAAAATAATTTGCCTAACTCTTACGACTGTGCCTGGCCCTTTGAAAATGAGTTTCCTGCTGACTGACACCCCTTTTTCTCCTTTTCAGTCCTGACCCAGCTCTCCCTGAGGAGCAGCCGCATTCCAGCCCCCAGTGCACCCCTCTCCGCTGTCTCTCCAAGCCTCCTCACCCCTAGTCTTCATTTCCTGTGGACAAGCACCTGGGGTGAAAGTTTTGTAGCCACACGCAGGATACTGCCCAAGATCCAGTGGGTGTTTTCTTCTGGGTTGTTGATACACACTTGGATTAATGTCTGTTCATTTTGGAAGATGAGAAAAAGTTGAGAAGAATAACACAAAGCACAGAGACCCTGGTGTGATAAAACCTTAGAGAAAATGGTTTCTCTGAGTCACAGAGAAACTCCTGCAATCAAATGGCTACAGTTCAGTTAAATTAAAACACGAAACAAAACAGGAAACATTTATCTCAGATGGCTGGCTTTACCTCGATAGCATAAGAGAGACCTAAGACAATGTAAAATACATATATTGTAAAATCATCTTTCCTCACACTTCAAATTCAGCTATAGAAATTGATTCCAATATTTTTTGCCATTGATATTTATTTTGTACTTTATTTGCTACATGATGATTTATGTCTATAAAAATAACGTCTGTGAGAGGTGAATTTAATTCATTTATTTTCAGATAAGCATAATTTGCTCAATGAAGTATGAGTTTTCATTTACTTTGAAATCTGGAATTGGCCAGACTGTGGTCATTTTTCTTGCACAAAATGATAAATGAGGTGCATCAGAATGTTAACAATAACTGTATTTTGCTGCTACACAGATATTGTTTATGCTCTTATTTTCTAATCAGCTCATTAACTGCTGGGTTTTGTTTTTGTTTTTGTTTTCTTAACTAGAGTTCTTCACTGGACATTATTAAGTAAATCTAAAAAGAGGAGACTAAGTTATGATCCATTGATTTATTCAAGTTTTGATGGTATCTTTAATTTTTTTAAATTGCAGTTGAGTAGATGTACTGGTGCTGCTCCTTTGTGTGTGTGTATGTGTGTGATTATGTTAAAGAAGGCTAAATAACTTAAAGGGAAAAAATGGTGTGTTTATTTAATGACCAGAATTTTTTTTTTTACTTCTCCCAAATTCAGGGTCCTACCATGAGTCTTTCCTGCTAAAAGGTATCAAGTACAAATGGGAAAATATATACCTATAGATAAACGTAAGGTAGCCTTTGGTTAATTAATTACCCAGAAAGTGTTCAAATTTTGGTCAAAATTGTATGTTTTGTTGTTGTTAGGTTTTTTCATAATGAATCTTCCTTGCCAAAAAACAATAGATAATAAACCTTAGCTCACTGTCTACTTTTGACAAACACTCAGGTGCCTACAATCACATTATATTGAGATAATACATGTTCCTAGTTAATTTACAGATTCTGCTGGGTGACTTTTACCACTTGATTTAAGGCAGCGGATTTTCATAGCAAAATTTTATTTTGCACATAACCTGACAAACAAGGAAGACAGCTAATTGAGCTGAAAGGTCTAAACACTCTTGGGCTCCTTAACTATCAAGTGCTGCCCACACAATCGCTCCTAGTCCTGATTCCTTGTCTTTGTCAGGTCGCCTTAACTTATTTAAAACCATAAGGGTTTGACCTTTTCATATAGGGATAGGCAGTAACTTCTCTTCAAAACAAAACAGACAGACAAAACGATCCTTGCTGTTAACGCGAAGGATGGTTAACAGTGCAGGGCACTAACAATGGAGATCCAGGAGTCACTCAGCTGGGGGGAAGTGGGTGGTCCAGGAATGGAGTGGTCTGCTGAAGACCCACCTGGAAGTCCTAAAGCACATCGCAGGAGCTTTTGTCAGTCCTCAGCCTGTTAAGTAGATAGAGGTCACTGTTACCAAAGCAACCAAGAGGTTCTGTGTTCCTTAAATGAGTGCTATTTTTCAACAGTGTCATTTATTATGCAACTTGGAATAAATAGTTGAAATCTTCACCAAAATAGGGATTCAGGTTAAAGTTCAGAAACAGAAAGGAAACAATAAATTCCTAGTCACAGCAGCCTAACCTCCTGCCCTTTCCTACTTTCATTGCCTTGCTCTTCCTAAACATTTTCGTCCTTGTCTTGGTGTTGTGTCTGCCTAGGACCAGTTATTAGTGAGACAGTGTGGATTTTTTTAGTGTTCAATTAAAGAAAGCTTACCCTGGCCCTCACCTTTTCTTTTCCTTTTTTTTTTTTTTTTTCTTTTTTACGCATGTCATGTTTGGATCTGAGAAGTGGCATAGCTGCTAAGTTGACTTTTAATAAAAACTGTGCCTGAGGGAAAATATGCCTTTTTAAAAAAGTACCTGGGAACACCTTCCTATTATGTATATTGCCTCATCAGCTTTGTTTGGTGGGACTGGGAGTTCAGCAGCGAGTATTGTCTGCGTGTAATGTTAGGGCACTTCTGCCTGTTGCATTCTTACTCCCTTACTCTGGATTTAGGACCCAGTGAAAAGCTGGGTCATATACCAAACATTTATTTCTTCCAGTACAAAGTTTATTATTAAGTCTATTATAGACTCGGTTTATTTCGGTTCTTTATCTTAATAGAGTGGGAAGTGCTTGTTTTGAAATATTAAGTCTGTGAAAATATTAATTTTAGCAAAATTCTGCCAAGAAGATATAGAAACTTGGAAATAAACTTTTCATTTTCAGCACAAAATTAGACGATAGTCCCTAAGCAGTAAGAAAGGATACCATGTATTTACACTGTGGCATCATTTAGTATAGTTTAAACTGAGCCATATCTCTATTTATTTACAGGCATTTAAAATGAATAAATATGTGTAGTGTCAATAAAAATCAGTACCGGTCAAGATAACATCAGGAATTGAAAAGGAAATTGAAAATTGAAGAACTAGTGAGAACCAAAAAGAACAAACCTCAGTAAGACTAATTAAAGACATACTTGGGGAGGAAAAATAAACTGCAGAAATGCATTATAAGTACTGGCTAAGGGGTGGCTCACGCCTGTAATCCTAGCACTCTGGGAGGCCAAGGCGGGTGGATTGCTCAAGGTCAGGAGTTAGAAACCAGCCTGAGCAAGAGCAAGACCCCATCTCTACTAAAATAGAAAGAAATTAATTGGACAACTAAAAATATATGTAGAAACAATTAGCCGGGCATGGTGGTGCATGCCTGTAGTCCCAGCTACTTGGGAGAAGGATCACTTGAGCTCAGGAGTTTGAGGTTGCTGTGAGCTAGGCTGATGCCACGGCACTCTAGCTCAGGCAACAAAGTGAGACCCTGTCTCAAAAAAAAAAAAAAACAAAAAACAGTACTGGCTAATTATTCCAAACATGGTGAGCAAATATTAAAGATAACTAGCAAGAGTGGTTGCAAGATAAACAGGTAGTTTTTAAAAAGTAAGCACAATCACAATGCTAAAAGGAATAGTTAATATGCAGAAATGGTTTCCTACTGAGGATTTTCCTTAATTAAAAAATGATAATAAAAAAGAGCAATAAGGTGCCTTTGGCCTGAGTGCTCAAGGGCATGAAGGACCTTCGATTAATCTTTCCAATTAACTCATGGTTCATCAGATCCCTTTCACAGACCCATTTTGAATTCTAGTAGAGGAATTTAGGAATTTCTCAGTAACTTTTGAGAAAACAAAAAGTTATTAAATAATTAAGACCTACTTAGAAATTATACTTTAGCCAAAGGAAGAGGAGGTACAATAGTGATCTTTAAGAAAAGAGAATTTAATAAATGATAGATACCAGCTATAGATATTGTTACTGAGACTAGAATAAGAAAGTCTTCAGTGTGAAGGATTTATATTAACTCTAGAAAAGAGATTTTTAACACTGGGAAATTAATCATTGACATTGATAATCATAAGGAAGATTTGTTTTTTAAAAATTGAATATTATTGGTAGTCTAGTAAGGATTAAGTGGCATGATATCTTGTGATAATGCATTATAATTCTGGGAGCTCATAATTCTATGATTCTTTTATTTTAAATTTTAAAATAAAATTTTACTGGTTAGTCATAAAATATTTTATATTTGAAGATAGGAATGACAATCTTAATTTTTCCAAGATATTTGGGTTTTTTTAAAAAAAGGTTTGTGGGTATTATTTTTCTTTCCAGCTATATTTCAGAATATCTTTAAAGTTGTCCAGAATATAGTAATTTTGCTAAAAAAAAAAACAAAAAAACTTCAGTTGTCAGAGTCTAAAAAATCAAATGTCCTCACAAATAGATGGTATATAATCCCTTAGGAAGGGGCAAATGCCTCTAAAATTTTATCTTTATTTAAAAGGATATTCAATCTACAACATCTGCTTTTTCCATGCTTTGGAGAATATTCTTGTACAGATAAGTCCTTCTGTTTCAAACAAGCATAAATCAGGTCCAGTCAACTAGGAAGGTGGAAATGTCCTGATTTACTGCATTAAATAAAATTCTCTACAGTTCTTAAGTGGAGATTACAAAACATGAAAAGGAAAAAAAATGAAACATATTTTCTTCTGGGATAAGAATTTCAAATTTAATGTATAATTGCCATAATCAATCAGCCAAAAGATGTAATCTGCCTTTCAGGCACATCGGGGGAAGCTGATGGAGTTCCAGTAAGGAACTCTTCTGGTTCAACCCAAAGATGCCACCAGTGCATTGATATGGAAGATATAAAGTAGGACTAAATTTGAATGAAACTCTTAGGATAAAGATTACAATTTTGAAAAGTTTACCCTCCAGTTCTTTTGTTGGTTTATAAACTAGATTTTAAACAATCCTTGTGTTTAAGGCTGCAAAAAATTTACAAGAATGCGTTCTCAAATAAAGGGAACATAATTCTCTAAAAAGCTGTTGAACTGGAGTTTTGATAGATATGTTATGATAGCATGATCAGTGCTGATATTGACAAGTAGTTTTTTTTATCTTAAAATCAATTTCTATGGATATACAAGATCAATCTAGCCACTGAGTGACCTTTTCCATCGTCTGTGATAATGCCCCCAGAGAAGTTATCTTTCATCCTTATTACTCAAAGTGTAATTGAAAGAGATATTTTCTATTAGGATATGTTCCCCAATTGAAAATTTTCCAGAATTAATATACTACTTAAGAAGAGGAGCAGTTAACTGCCTTTAGTGTAAGGGTGAGAGTGCATAGAAGTATGCAGTGTAAAATGTTTGCATGAGATATTTCACATCATGTAAGCTTTCCAATATTCATAATATGAACACTACAGAAGTCTTATTTCTCTTGTGATCTTCTGTCCATTAGGAATGTAAGGAGACTGTTACCTATATCTGGTCTCCTTTCCATATTGAAGTGCATGGCTCTAATCCTCAGTGTATTTTTATCCCTTTCCTCTGGAGTTATTTAAAATTTTGCCCTATTTAAACTGAAGCCTGGACAAACTGCTGAGCTAGATTATTTCTGTGGTTGGAGTTTAATTACTGTAGAACACTTGTTAAGAACACATTTTTTTAATTTTAACTTTTCTTTCAGAATTATTCTTTGGATCATTATTGTTCTCTAATGAAAACACTGAGAAGCAAATCTGATACTTAGTATAAGGGTATGTTTTTCTTTTAAAAAGTAATTTGAAAGACCAGTAAAGGGAAATATCATTTTGTTTAAAAATCATTATTCAATGATAATGGAGATATAGAATGAATCATTGGGTCCCTAGGTATAATTTGTGCAGTAAGTCTTAGAGGAAATATATCATTTTAACATTATTGCCACAAAATTTTTAAGCTCAAGGTTTGACTGTTAGAGTCAATTAATTCTTTGAAAATCTTTTATGACATTTTTGTAAACTACTCAGTGTTTTTATTGGCATGATTCTGCATATATGATGAACCATACATGATTCTGATATAGTATTTCTTTCCAGTGTTAACATTTGTGTCATGTGTGGCCAACCCTGATTTGTACACTGTATGATTATTGTTGTAATGATTCAGCTATTCCTACATTTAATTGCAGTTTATTATTATGCCTTTTGGGGTTAAATGATGTGAAGTGTTTCCACCTACTGATTATACCATATGAAAACATGACTAAAAGACTGATCTAAGAAACCTTTTTGTTGCTAATTATTTTTAAAAATCCGAATTCCAAAAGAAATGTTCTCGAAGATACGTGTTTATTTTAAATTCAAAAAAAATTCTTATGAATTTATTATTGCTTGTAATTTTTAATTTTTTTATTGTAGACAATCCTAAGCGAATGTCTCATGGGAGAATCCATATTATATGTGCTTGTATTTGTGTAATCCGATCATGCACTCAATGGTTGGAAAAGGCACTCCAGTGCTAAGAAAATAACCAGAAGCCAATATATCAATTCTTATATTTGGTTTATGTTACCAATTAAATATGGTGTAATGCATAACTTTTTCCAGTAAATAAACTGGTTATCTTTTGTTCATTTCATCAGTGCTACCTTTTAATCAGTTTGAGCAATTTTTCTGTGTGTCACTTTGATTTATACTTACAAAAAAGAAAAGAGTATATGAATTTCTGTGTGATGTATGTATTTAATCAAAGTAAGAACTTATTTGAGCTAAAAACTGAATGCTTTGCTTTAACATTTCTATACATTCCTGGTAAGTAATATGTATCAACTTTGCCCATTGTCTCCATTTATCATCTCTACTACTGGTAATTTTTTTTAGAAGATTATTTTGGCAGGAGGATACACTTAGCTGAATTTGATTAGAAATGTACCAACATGAAAAAAAATGCCTGCTCTTAAAAAGGAAACACTATTTTAATGAAAGAGGAATGAAGGCTGGGTGCTCATACCTGTAATCCTAGCACTTTTGGGGGCCAGGCGGGAGGACTGCTTGAGGTCAGGAGTTCAGGACCAGTCTGAGCAATAGTGAAACAGACACCTTCTCTACAAAAAAGTGGGAAAAAAAAAATTAGGTGGGTGTGGTATCGGGCTCCTGTAGTCCCAGCTACTTGGTAGGCTGAGACAGGAGGATCAGTCGAGGCCAGGAGTTTGAGGTCGCAGTGGGCTATGATGATGCCACTGCACTCTGGCCTGGGCAACAGAGTGAGACCCTGTCTCAAAACAAAACAACAAAAGAAGAATAATGAAATTTGTATGCTTCATTTTAGGAGACAATTCTTCTTTTTTCTCTCTCATATGAAGGAACAGCAGAGTCCCACAACTTTGAGGGAAGTTAATCTACCAGCTCCTTCTACAAATATGTATCATGAGAAATTAGCTGCTTTGGGAGTTACCTGCTTTGGTTTGATTTTATCTTGGGGGTGCAGGAAGGAGAGAACCACACAGAATACAGACTTACGTAAAGTTCTAGTGAGTTGAAACCTCTAATGCAATCCTCATTATAACTAATCATTTACCTACCTACCATAGGCACCCTGTAATCCCAGCTAAAGTTGCCTGCTTACCTGTTATATAAACACAATGTTAAAAATAATAGTATAGGCCGGGCCGGGTGGCTCAAGCCTGTAATCCTAGCTCTCTGGGAGGCCGAGGTGGGCGGATCGTTTGAGCTCAGGAGTTCGAGACCAGCCTGAGCAAGAGCGAGACCCCATCTCTACTATAAACAGAAAGAAATTAATTGGCCAACTAACATATATAGAAAAAAATTAGCCGGGCATGGTGGCGCATGCCTGTAGTCCCAGCTACTTGGGAGGCTGAGGCAGCAGGATTGCTCGAGCCCAGGAGTTTGAGGTTGCTGTGAACTAGGCTGATGCCACGGCACTCACTCTAGCCTGGGCAACAAAGTGAGACTCTGTCTCAAAAAAACAAAATAATAATAATAATAATAATAATAGTGTAAACTTACCTAGAACTCTCTCCTTTTTTGCCCCCAAAAAGCTATTGTTTTTCTTTCAAGTTGGATCTGTGAGTCTGACACTTGACCTTCCCTTACATGATAAAGCTGAGAATTTCTCACATTCAAAAACTAAAACAGCTGAAAACATCAAGAAAGTCTTTTCTCATCCCTACATTTTGCAGGCAACTTGGATATGCCTATATTGTTGTCAAGGCGATGTGGAGGGTTCCTGCAACCCCACCAGGGTAAGAAAGAAGCCAGTCTTGATGGAAACTTGAGGAAGGGATTTTTTTTAAGTTTTTGGTTGTACACACACTGACTAGTACATTGTAGGAACTCGGTAAATTTTGGATTAGAGTAATAATTCCTGAGAAGTGGGTTCGTTGGCTTCTTGACATCTAGCTTTTCTGATAAGACCCCTGGAGTTGATTTTATAGAACCTAATGTCACCTACTGATATAATTTCAGCAGGCACTAATTACCAACTAGTTGGGGGGAAATGGTTTTTAAATTAAGTAAATGGATATTCCTATCATTCTTTCTTGGTAAGTCTGAAAACTAGAACTCTAACATCATATTAATGGAGAAGGCTTAGTGTGTGCAATGAAATCATGTGAGTTTCTTCTTAAGCAATTTATGAATTACTACATTTAAATGCTTTTAGGCTGGGCGTGGTGGCTCACGCCTGTAATCCTAGCACTCTGGAAGGCCAAGGGAGCCGGATCACTCGAGGTCGGTAGTTCAAGACCAGCCTGAGCAAGAGCGAGACCCCATCTCTACTAAAAATAGAAACAAATTAATTGGCCAACTAAAAATATATTTAAAAAATTAGCCAGGCATGCTGGTGCATGCCTGTAGTCCCATCTACTTGGGAGGCTGAGGCAGAAGGATTGCATGAGCCCAGGAGTTTGAGCCCAGGAGTTGCTGTGAGCTAGGCTGATGCCACAGCACTCCAGCCTGGGCAACAGAGTGAGACTCTGTCTCAAAAAAAAAAAAATGCTTTTAGAAGAACCTCAGAATAATTAATCCTCAAAATATAACTGTCAAGGAAGAGAAATCTCACTGGGAGAAATATTGCCAGTGTCAAAAGTAAACATAATTTACAATGAAATTTGAATGTGGAAAGCAATAGATAGATAAATCATAAATCATAATTATAGCAGCATCTTGTTAAATAGTAATCAAATGTTACAGTAAGAATACCTCATTTTATTTATTATCTACAGCAGTAGGGGATAAAATAAGGATAATTCAGTAGGTTAACTACTGTTAGTACTAAAATCAGGTGAAAGCCTATAAATTATTAGGAGAGATATCTATTTCATATTCCACAATAGGACTTTCTACATACTTTGCTAGACCCGGTGCAAGATGAAAATGTGGGACTCCTCGTTCAAAACATTTTTATTCATTTAAAAAACTATTTTTTATAAGAGACAGGGTCCCACTGTGTTGCCCAGGCTGCACTTGAACTTAACAATCCTCCTGCCTCAGCCTCCCAAGTAGCTGAGACTACAGGCACATGCCAACACAACCAGCCAACTTGTTCAGAAATATAAAGCTCGGCAAACAGAGCATTAAACCATGCACAAGGTCCTTCTAAACACAGGGCCCTGTGTGACCAGCAGTCCGTGTGCCCTGACTAGCATTGCCCCAGAATATGCTGAAATAATGATTGAAGATCTCAGCACCAAATGTAGCTATCCAGAAACTGGGCTTTATTGTTAACAAAATGGATTTCCCTGTTTCTATACTTGGAAGAAAAAAATAATGTGTTTATGTTCTGGAGGAAAATATTTAATAGTAATACATCAACAATTATAAAATTGAATCTTGCAATACTTCCATATTCCAATGCAGCCATAACATTTCAACTCAAAATTTCTAAACTCTGACATATATGCCAAGTGTTACTGAGATTATAAAAATATTTTAAGGAAATCTTCAAAATAACAGCAGTAGACATTTTAATTAGTGTATATTAAAACTCATTTAAGAACCTTACTGATACCTTCATAATTTGACTTCCTTTGAAGTTGTAAATTATTAATAATGTCAGTCAAATGTCACAGGAAGATTTGCATCATTTAAAAGATCAATAGCCCAAGATTAATAAGTGATTCATACCAACTTTTTTTCCAAATAAATCAAAAGGGAAAGAAATTATTTACCTCTTTGAAATCCATTGATTTTGAAAATATGGCTCCTTATATATATAGTAAGCTACTCTCTATGTAAGAAAGGGAGAAAGTAAGAATATATATTAATTTTTTCTTATTTTGGATAAATTAATAGTAGAAACCCATAAAAATGATTATCTGTAAAAGAGCAAAGGGAAGGACAGGAAGGGGACCAGGTAGGAGCCAGATTGTTCAGTAGATGAATGCCTTTTTATATTGTTTTGCTATTTCAACCGTGGAAATACAGTACCTGTTCAAAAATGAAAAATATAAAGAAAATAC
The DNA here is from genome assembly GCA_008750895.1 of Mirza zaza. NCBI lineage: Eukaryota > Metazoa > Chordata > Mammalia > Primates > Cheirogaleidae > Mirza > Mirza zaza. The sequence goes on from VSMD01035224.1 coordinate 19,430, forward strand.
AGGCTTTTAAAAATGTCATAATGAGGCTAGAAACAAAACAAAAATCCTAGAGAAAGATTTGTTCTAAAACAGGCTATGCCAGCAGAAGTATTTTTAAAAGCATGGAATTTTGTTCAAATTCTAGTCCTGACACTTCCTAGCTCTGTGACTTTGGAAAGGTACTTCAAATCTATAAACCTCGATTGTCTCATTTTTTAAATGAGGATTAAAAATTCCTACCTGGCAAGGTTATTGCAAAGATTAAATGAAATAACATATATAACATCTTTCAAATAGTATTTAGTCTTTGGTAGCTATTTTTTTCTTTTTTCTTTTTTTTTGAGACAAGGTCTTGCTCTGTCACCAGGGCTGGAGTGCAGAGGTATCAACAAGCGATCTTCTTACTCCCAGAGTAGCTGGGACTACAGGCATCACCACAACCAGCTAATTTTTACACTTTTTTTTTGTAGAGATGTGGTCTCACTTTGTTGCCCAGGCTGGTCTCAAACTCCTGGCCTCAAGCAATACTCCTGCCTTGACTTCCCAAAGTTCTAGGATTACAGATGTGTGCCCAGCCTTGATGTTATTTTTAATAACACAGTGCCTAGACTTTTGGAGTTCTATACATTGACATAGATGGAATTCATGTGTTCGTTCACATGTATTAATTCAGCAAATATTTATTGACAACCTATTTTGTGCCAAATTTTGCTCTAGGGGCTAAGATACATCAGAGAATAAAACAAAGGTTTATACCTTTTGAAGTTTGTATCATATATGTAGCACAGATGGGAGAGACATACAAAAAATAGATATGTATGTAAATATCAAAGTATGTTAGATGATTAAACTGTTATGGGAAAAGGAAAAAAGTAGAAGGGGGAAAAGATTGTGTCAGATTGGGGCAGGGAGAAAGTGAAACAGTTTACAGTATTGAATGGGGTGATAAGGTTGAGCCTCATTTCATCAAAAAGATGAAATAAGAAAAATTCTTGGTTGTGTTTAGTGGCTCACACCTGGAATCCCCATACTTTGGGAGACTGAGGCAGGAAGATTGCTTGGGGCCAGGATTTCTATAATAGGTTGCAGTGAGCTGCAACTGCACCACTGAACTCCAGGCAGGGCAACACCTCGAGAACCTATCTCAAAAAAAAAAAAAAGAAAGAAAGAAAAAGAAAAATTCTTTTTATATCATAGTAAAAGTTTTTCAAAATATTAAATTGCACATACTTCAATAATTTTCAAATTTGTTAGAAGTTATAATCTATCTAAAAATATCAAGGCTGGGCGCGGTGGCTCATGCCTGTCATCCTAGCACTCTGGGAGGCCGAGGTGGGAGGATTGCTCGAGGTCAGGAGTTCAAAACCAGCCTGAGCAAGAGCGAGACCCTGTCTCTACTATAAATAGAAACAAATTAATTGGCCAACTAAAATACATATAGAAAAAATTAGCCGGGCATGGTGGCACATGCCTTTAGTCCCAGCTGCTCGGGAGGCTGAGGCAGCAGGATTGCTTGAGCCCAGGAAACTGAGGTTGCTGTGAGCTAGGCTGATGCCGCAGCACGGCACTCTAGCCCAGGCAACAGAGTAAGATTCTATCTCAAAAAAAAAAAAAAAATTATTATTAAAAATATCAAATAATTAACATTAAGCAATAGCATCTAAAAAAAATTAGTCTTTAAAAATTGTCTCGTAATTTGGAATAACCATTAAAAATAAGCATATGTTTTATTTCATGACCATATTGCTTTAAAATTCCAATATTTATTTTACAAATAGATACCATGCTTTCTTGTAGCTTTAGGACTTGCCCGTTTATGTTTTTCCTGTAAACATTGGTGTAAAATAATTTTATTCAACAGGTTTATCAATAACTGTCAATTCTAATGACCTTGCAATTTACTCTTTAAATAATCCTTAAAATAGCCCATAATATTTTTTTTTAATATAAAGTGAGAAACTAAACTTTTCTTTCTTCTAGTTCTTAATTCCAACTCTCTTCCTTTTGTTTTTTTGAGACAGAGTCTCACTCTGTTGCCCAGGCTAGAGTGCTGTGGTGTCAGCCTAGCTCACAGCAACCTCAAACTCCTAGGCTAAAGCAATCCTCCTGCCTCAGCCTCCCGAGTAGCTGGAACTACAGGCTTGCGCCACCATGCCCAGCTAATGTTTTCTCTATATTTTTAGTTGGCCAATTAATTTCTTTCTATTTTTTTAGTAGAGAAGGGGTCTCGCTCTTGCTCAGGCTGGTTTGGAACTCCTGACCTTGAGCAATCCTCCCGCCTCGGCCTCCCAGAGTGCTAGGATTTACAGGTGTGAGCCACCGTGCCCGGCCAACTCTTTTCCTTGAATGACCCTTTCCTCCAGATTTTCTACAAAATTAAGGGCATCTTTTAAAACATTTTCTCACAAAGTTCCTGATGCAACAGTAAGAAAGATATTATCACATTGCTAAGCTCTGTGTTAGCTTTATGTCAAGTGTTACCTTTTTTCTTAGATTTGTATAGATTCAAATTTCACACTTGGCTATTTCAGTAGAATTAACAGCAATTGGTATATATTTAAAAATCAGCCTTTACTTTATTCACAGGAATAATTGTTCTAATTCTGGGTTACTTTATTAGAAAATAAAGTTCATGCTGCTAAATATATTTATGTAATGTGGAAAGGGCCTCATCAAATTCCATTTCTAGGTAAGTACTATGCATATGTAGTAAATATCAAACATGAAAAAAAATCCAACTGATGAAAAATCTTATTAAAAGTCTATTTAATTATCTCCTGTGAAGAGTTCTTTAATGCCCAGCAGGTACAAAAATAAAGCTGACTTGAATTTAGGTATAATTATGGTAATTATAGCTTTTAGCTACACACACCAGACCAGTGAAATGTTGTCTTTTAAGAGTGTGCTGTTGAGGAAGAGGAGGAAGAGGAGGATGAATAAAAAACTGTTTATCTGTTTAAAAAAAAAAAAGTGTGTTGTATTTGGAAAATGGCTGTTGGGACTGGACAATGGCAGCCTACAGTGATCTGCAATACGTTCAATTTCCACATCTAATGATTGATGGGGAAAACAAGATTTTTCGAGGTGCTCCTCAGAAACATGTTTTTATTGGATGTTGAATAACACAAAGTCCACATTTGAATATATTCATGCACATTACTATATAGTTTCTATATTTTTAAAAGACACATGCCTTAAGCCGTGCGCAGTGGCTCATGCCTGTAATCCTAGCGCTCTGGGAGGCTGAGGCGGGAGGATCGCTTGAGGCCAAGAATTCAAGACCAACCTGAGCAACAGAGCAAGACCCCATCTCTATAAAAAAGTAGAAAAATTAGCCAGGCATGGTGGTGCGCACCTGTGTCCCCAGGTACTTGGAAGGTTGAGATGGGAGGATCACTTGAGCCCAGGAGTTTGAGGTTGCAGTGAGCTATGGTAACACCACTGCACTGCGCTGTTGCCCAGGCAACAAAGCAAGACCCTGTCTCCAAAAAAAAAAAAAAAAAAGATATATGCCTTACATTTAAAATATGTTTTCTTGCTCAGTACACTTTATTAGAAGTTTGAAACTGAGATCAGATCAGGTAAATGGAGTAATTTAATGTTTCTTCTATTGTAGAAAACTAAATGAGTTCCAATGAGTTCAACATATAGATATCAATGTATTGATCTGTTCTTCCCATGTTTCCTTTGGTAATAATGTTGCACATGACCAAACTGCAGTTTTCTCTTATAAACAAACTCATTACTACTAACAATGCTTGTGGCGGTTGGTAGATGAACATTTATCAACCGCAGACTACATGCATCAATGGAATCTAAAAAAATTCTTTATGATTAATCAATTGAGCAAAATTATACCAACTACTAAACATGAAGAACTGGAATATGTTTTTTTTTTTTGGCATATTATGGGGGTACAGATTTTAAGGTTTCAATAAATGCCCTTTCCCCCCTCACCCCACAAGTCTAAGTTTCCAGCATGACCATCCCCCAGATGGTACACATCTCACTCATTATGTATGTATATATCCTGGAATATGTTTTGAAGTAGTAACATTCTCCTGGCACTTGCAACCTTATACTGAGCAATATTGTTGCTTCTAAAGCAGTACCATTAATTTAGGATCTATAAATTCAATACAACATGTTTAAAATATGTTCCAGACTGCATCTGATAAAATTTGAAAACAGACACAGAGAGCCTGTAACCGTGTCTATCTTCAATTGGAAAAAAATGTGCCTAAGATACGGAACAAATTTATTCAAGAATTGATTGTGTTTTTTAATATCCTCTGGATCAGCAAAGACACAGGGTGATAATTGGCTGGGTAAGTGACGATCACACCAGTGGGGCTGCGGAGGCAGTGTCAGCTTTTTAAGTTCAAGATCCTGTTAACAGCTGAGGCTTGCTCATTAGACTTGTCCCTGGCAGAGCTGCTCTGTGTCCTTGGACAGGAGTTACATCTCTCCCTCACAGCCAGCAAGTGTGGGAGACATCTGTTCATCTCGGGATAAAAATTTTAATTTCACCTGGAATAAATTAGATTATTTTCCTTCAGATTGGCCACAGAGGAGGGTCTGCCAGCCCTATTCTTTTATTTATTTTTTTAAATTTTTATTTATTTATTTGAGACAGAGTCTCACTCTGTTGCCTGGGCTAGCGTGCCGTGGTGTCAGCCTAGCTCACAGCAACCTCAAATTCCTGGGCTCAAGCGATCCACCTGCCTCAGCCTCCCGAGTAGCTGGGACTATAGGCACATGCCATCGCACCTGGCTAATTTTTTCTATTTTTAGTAGTTTGGCTAATTTCTTTCTATTTATAGTAGAGACGGGGTCTTGTTTTTGCTCAGGCTGGTCTCGAACTCCTGAGCTCAAGCAATCCTCCTGCCTTGGCCTCCCAAAGTGCTAGGATTAACAGCTGTGAGCCACCATCCCTGGCCAGCCCTATTCTTTTATTTCTCAAATGCTTGCTTCTCTTTTCCTAGTAATAAAATAATACATATGTATTGTGGCAAATTTAGGGGGTACAGAAAAGTAGAAGAAGACAATACAATTCACCCATGATGTTTCCCTCAGTGAAAACTGCTGTTAACATTTGGTGCCTTTCCTTGAATCATACTGAATATACAATTTTGAATCCTGCTTTTTTTTTCCTCTTAACATTTTCTGGTAAATATTTTTTGTAGATTATTAAAATTTTTCAACTACTTTATTTTTAAGGCTGGCATGATATTCTATAGGATGGATATATTATACTTTCAAATATATATTTTTTAATTTTTATTTTTTTAGAGATAGGATCTCACCATGTTGCCCACGTTGGACTCAAACTCCTGTGCTCAAGTGATTCTCCCACCTCATCCTCTTGAGTAGTTGAGACTACAGACATGTGCCACCTTGCCTGGCATACTTTTTAAAAAAGAAAATATTCTCCTGTTATCAGATATAAAAGTTGCTTCCAGATTTTTACTATTATAAATAATGATGCCATTAAAATATTTAAACATAAATTTCCATCTTAATTTCTGACTATTAGGTTTTGTTACTTGAAGAGAATTACTATTAATGTTCATAAATATTTTTCCTTTTCTGTTTAGTAAATTGTACTGAGTATTTTACTATATGGAAGCCACTGTACAAAATGCTACAGAGAATACAAATATGAATTAGATGGACTTGGCCATCAAGGAGCTTACAATTTAGAAAGGAAACTTAGACAAAGGTATAGATTGCTGTGATATATGGTGGATAATGATACAGTTCATGAACAAAGTTTTTCATTTGTGCTTTGGAGATCCAAGGAGACCATTTTCTCACAACAAATTGAAAACTATTAGCATGAAAATGTTTATATCCTGCTTTTTAGAAGTATTTTTGATTGCCAATATTCTCATTAAAATGTATATCAGATAATCAATTTGTGTCTCCTTTGAAAAAAATTCTCTTGGAAGTACTGCATAAATAATATCGCTGACTTCAGGTTTATAGTCTGTCTCTTTTTCGTGGAAAATTTCAGGATATTTTGAATATGGTTATTTTAAATTCTAATCCTGCAGAGAGATGTGGGCTACTGCAAATGCCTATTAGATGTGTGAGCATTATAATAAAGCTACAGTCTCCTTGAAGAAGGATATCAATTTAGAACTGCAGATTGTCACTGTAGTCTTATAGACAGCCTCAGTGTACCTATCACCACCTTCTGTTGACATTATGGTATGTACAAAAGTGTAATATGGCAGAGCTTAAATTATAGTTTTTGATAATACTTTAATTATTTTTCAAAATCAAATGCATCTTTTACATAAGTTTACTTGCATCTAGATCAGGGGTCAGCATATTTTCTCTGTAAAGGGTCAGAGAATATTTTCAGACTTGCTGGCCATCTGGTCTCTGTCACAGCTACTCAACTCTGCTGTTGTAGCAGCCATAAACTGACTTGGTTCAATAAAATTTTATTGATGGACACAAATTAGTACTCACATAATTTTCATGTCATAAGATATTCTATTGGCCGGGCGCGGTGGCTCAAGCCTGTAATCCTAGCTCTCTGGGAGGCCGAGGTGGGCGGATCGTTTGAGCTCAGGAGTTCGAGACCAGCCTGAGCAAGAGCGAGACCCCATCTCTACTATAAATAGAAAGAAATTAATTGGCCAACTAATATATATAGAAAAAATTAGCCGGGCATGGTGGCACATGCCTGTAGTCCCAGCTACTTGGGAGGCTGAGGCAGCAGGATTGCTTGAGCCCAGGAGTGTGAGGTTGCTGTGAGCTAGGCTGACGCCACGGCACTCACTCTAGCCTGGGCAATAAAGTGAGACTCTGTCTCAAAAAAAAAAAAAAAAAAAAGATATTCTATTGATTTGCTCCCAATCATTTTAAAAAAATTAAAAACCATTCTTAATTGACAAACTGTACAAAAGTAGCAGGCAGTGGTCTGGTGTTGGCCCACAGGTCATAGTTTGCTGACCCCTTATCTAGATGACCTCATTAAAAAGCAACACAGGGCATGCTTCCCCCTCACCCTGTGCTGTCTGCACATGCCAGGTCCCCTTCACCCTCTGCCATGAGTGGAAACGATGCCCATTCTTGAACTTTCCAGCCAAGAAAACCATTTTTCTTTATAAATTAAAAAGAACAAAAGAAAAGCAGCAGAGGAATATGCATTCATGGTAAAACAAAACCTTGCTGAGCAGTAACAATAAAACATTAAATGCAAGGCGTTATAAGTTCACCACTTTGATGCTTTTTTAAAAATTTGTATAAATTATTTTTCTTATATCAATATGCTTTTGGCACCCAGGCGTGGTGGCTCATGCCTGTAATTCTAGCTCTCTGGGAGGCCGAGGCAGGTGGATCATTGGAGCTCAGGAGTTTGAGACCAGCCTGAGCAAGAGCAAGACCCCATCTCTACTAAAAAAATAGAAAAATTAGCTGGACAACTAAATATATATATGTACATATATATATGTACATATATATATATGTATATATAAAATATGTATTAAAAAATATTAGCCAGGCATCGTGGCGCCTGCCTGTAGTCCCAGCTCCTCGGGAGGCTGAGGCAGGAGGATTGCTAGAGCCCAGGAGTATGAGGTTGCTGTGAGCTAGGCTGATGCCACTGCACTCTAGTCCAGGCAACCGAGTAAGACTCTGTCTCAAGAAAAAGTATATATATATATATGCTTTTGGCTATAGATAATTAAAAACCTAACAGTGGCATAACAATAAGGACCGTTTATCTTGTCACTATTCAAGGATAGGATAGGAAGTTCCAGGGTTGGTTCAGTAGCTTGTGGAACTCGGCAATGGCCATCATTCTGCTCTGTCATCTTTAGCATCTTCCCTCCTGGTCACAGGATGGCAGCAGCATCTCAGGACTTATTAATAAATCTGTATCTTTACAGCACCACATCCAAAAGCAGTAGCGGGGAGGTGGCGGGTCCTTCTCTTACTGAGAAGGAAAATCCTTCCTGGAAGATGGCAGCAGGTTCCCCTCTAGACCCACTGGGTGGAACCAGTTCCTATGCTTCCTCTAAACCAACCACTGGCAAAAGAGACCAGGAGTACCACGATCACCTGACTGCATCCAGCTCCCACATCTGTCCGGAACTGTGAAGGAGTATAACTTGTCTGCCAACATTTGAATGATGTTGGGTATTTTTTGTTGTTGTTTTTTTGTTTTTTGAGACAGAGCGTCGCTCTGTTGCCCAGCTAGAGTGCGGAGGCGTCAGCCTAGCTCGCAGCAACCTCAAACTCCTGGGCTCAAGCGATCCTGCTGCCTCAGCCTCCTGAGTAGCTGGGACTACAGGCATGCGCCACCATGCCCGGCTAATTTTTTCTATATATATTAGTTGGCCAATTAATTTCTTTCTATTTATACTAGAGACGGGGTCTTGTTCTTGCTCAGGCTGGTTTTGAACTCCTGACCTCGAGCAATCCAGCTGCCTCGGCCTCCCAGAGTGCTAGGAATACAGGCGTGAGCCACCGCGCCTGGCCTGATATTGGGTTTTATTAACAAGAAAAAGCAGGGATAACAGTTGAGTAGACTTGCCACATTCATTTCATTCTTAATTATCTGTGAAGTGATCTGACATACTTAAGGTGTATACAACTAAATTAATAGGGAAAACCACATTTTATTGAATAAGTCTCGGCGCTTTTGTAACTCCAAAGTAAGTTTCTTGACTTCTTGATATACCCCATCACTAATTCACCTTGGATCACTAATTCATTCTTGATCAATCCTATAATATTTCAGTTCAAAGAATACACCTCTTCCAGCAATAAAATAAGATAGTAAATGTCGGAAAAATGTTTTTAAAAAATGGAAATTTACCTAAATCAGGCACATATAGGAAGCTTTAGAAAATACCTATCAGAATATTACTCTAATTTTTAGAAGTAGAATACATATAATATAAATATGTGTACTATATTTCATTTGTTCTAAGATGCAGTTTTTTCTATTTTACGCTTAACATCTCTGAACTGGGTTGCATCTTACAATCAAAGGCATCATATAATTGCAGAAGGCCACATAGCTCCTGATAAAATATATCACTGTCTGTGCATGCATAGACTTGGTCACTGAGGTTTTTTTTTTTTAACTATGGTAAAAAACACATAACATGGATTTTACCATCTTAACCATTTTAAAGTATACAGTATTGTAGTGCTAACTATATGTATTGTTGAGCAATGGATCTTCAGCATTTTTTTTCATCTTGGAAATCTGGAACTCCATATTCATTGAACAACTCTCCTTTTCTCCCTCCTCCAACCCCTGAGAAATACCATTCTTTCTGTTTCTTTGCTTTTTTTTTTTTTTTGGCAGAGTCTCACTCTGTTGCTCCAGCTAGAGTGCCGTGGCATCAGCCTAGCTCACAGCAACCTCAATCTCCTGGGCCCAAGCGATCCTCCTGCCTCAGCCTCCCGAGTACCTGGGACTACAGGCATGCACCACCATGCCTGGCTAATTTTTTCTATGTATTTTTAGTTGGCCAATTAATTTCTTTCTATTTTTAGTAGAGACGGGGGGGGGGGGGCTTGCTCTTGCTCAGGCTGGTCTCGAACTCCTGACCTCGAGCAACTGCTCATCTCGGCCTCCTGGAGTCATTCTTTCTGTTTCTAAGAGTTTGACTACTTTAGTTACCTCATGATCATTGAATTTTGTGCAGAAGTCTGCATGTGATGGGTTGAAAAGCCTTTTAAAATGTCTTTAAAGAGATTTCACTATAAAGTGGAATGAAAGCAAAACTCTGAGTATATATAGAAAGGCACAGAAACAGAGCACCGGGAACAGATATGATATTAGTAAAGCAAATAGTTGGCATCGAAGGAATGACTGTATTTCCATGTTTTCTTGCAAAATACCCAAATGTTTTACAGAACCTAAGAGAAGAAGGTATCTGAGATTAGATAAAACTGCATAATTTTTTTCTGATAAGTGCAAAGCAATTTTCTGTCACATACCAGGCAATAGAATTGGCGGCAGGAGAAGTTTCCAAATTCCTCAGAATAGATAAAAGAAATTTCATAATAACAAGATTCACTGAATGACCATTAAAACATTTTATCATTGCTTAAATTGGCAGAGTTTCTTTCTTTCTTGTCCCTCTTCCAATACAGTATATGCCTGAGAATTCATAAAGGCAGCCCTGGAACCAAGAAACTTACCTTTATAGTCGGGACCTGTTCACCTCGCAAGTGACCATTATATAGCACTGAAGTGGTCTATGGAATGTGCATGATAGTCTTGGTAAATCAATACTGGCTGCTAATTACTCAATAACATGGGGGAAAGCTTAAGTATTAAGAGTCTTTGTGTAGAGAATGAGTCTGCTGCAAGTTGAACTCTAGTTTTGGAAGTAAAGTTATATCAGTAGTTGAATCAGCTTATTGATTCATAATTTTTCTCCTGAGTATTCCTTTTCAGTTTCATCCTGTTTAGTAAGGACTAGATTAATCTGAGACTGATTATGTTATTAATAAATTAAATAGAATGTTTAAAATATATATCTTTTATAATTAAAACATATATATCAATATACCTATACTTTTTCTCCATTGGAAAATATAAAGATAAAATTTAAGGGACTTGAACTAGTCCATCGGCTTCCCAGGCATTCTTCTAGTCTGATTTTATATGCTGGCTCCTGGGGAAATATGTGATCCTGGGCTCCCAGCTTTTCTCTACAGAGTGGCTCCATCGTGGTCTAGAGCTCCAGGTCCCCCACTGGCTTCTCTGCACTCCAGCTGGCAGCCGACGAAAGGGAGTAGAGAGTTTCATGGTAGGTTTCAGAGGTGAGGCCTGGCCCTGGCACATATCACTTCTGCTCACAAAATTTTAACCAGAATGCAGTTACATTTTTCCATCTGACTACAAGGGATGGTTTAAATGCAGTCTCCTTGTGTACCCAAGGAAAATGATACAGGGTTTGGGCACCATTCAGAACTGTTTCAGCCACAGAGACAGGTAGCATAAGCACCTGTTTATGATACTTGTTACTGTATTCAGAGACCCAGCACAGTTTTCATTCAAAATGTGTTGATGGGCCGGGTGTGGTGGCTCATGCTCGTAACCCTAGCATTCTGGGAGGCTGAGGCGACAGGATTGCTTGAGGTCAGGAGTTTGAGACCAACCTCAGTGAGAGCAAGCTACAAGTAGAACTACCCTTTGATCCAGCAATCCCATTACTGGGCATCTACCCAAAGGAAAAAAAGACACTCTATAAAAAAGACATCTGTACTAGAATGTTTATAGCAGCACAATTCACAATTGCAATGATGTGGAAACAACCCAAGTGCCCAACAATACATGAGTAGATTAATAAGATATGGTCTATGTATTCCATGGAGTTCTACTCAGCTACAAAAAACAATGGTGAGGTGCTAGCACCTCTTGTATTATGCTGGATAGAGCTGGAGCCCATTCTACAAGTGAAGTATCACTAAATGAAGTATACCAAGAATGGAAGAACCAGGTCCACATGTGCTCACCATCAAATTGGCATGAACTGATCAACACTTATGTGCACATATAGTAGTAACATTCGTCAGGTGTTTGGCAGGGGGGAGAGGGGATGGGTATATTCACACCTAATGGGTGCGTGCACACTGTCTGGGGGATGGACATGCTTGAAGCTCTGGCTGGGGTGGAGTAAAGGCAATATATGTAACCTAAACATTTGCACCCCCGTAATATGCTGAAATAAAAAAAAATAGAAATTAGCCAGACAACTAAAAATAGACAAAAATTAGCTGGGCTTGGTGGCATGTTCTATAGTCCCAGCTTCTCAGGAGGCTGAAGCAGAAGGATTGCTTGAGCCCAGGAGTTTGATGTTTTGCTGTGAGCTAGGCTGAGGCCATGACACTCTAGCCCGGGCGACACAGTGAGACTCTGTCTCAAAAAGAAAAAAGACAGTGTTGATGAATTAGTGGCAAACTCCCTATTAGCTATATTAATACAATAGTATTAATATATTAAGATTCTCTATCCAAGATGATATTTGATGTTTTGTTCCACCCTAATCTAACTTAAGATCCAATAAAGTTCTGTCAACTCCATTTAGTGTTACAAAATAGTCATCAAATACAAAGTCCATTAGAAATAGTTTCTATCAGAAAATTAGCAGCAGCAGCATTGATAGTGGTGATGTCAAATGATATATGCATTAAAAACATTCCATCTGAAAATATGGACATCCACTGATGTGAACAAATATTATATTATTGTGAACAAGTTGAACCAAGAAAGAAATATGTACAATATGTCTCAAACTATCCAAATGAGGAAGCATAAAACTGCTGCCCAAAATGTTTGCAGTAGGATACCTTTTTGCTCCATACAGGTGTATTTACTACATTTCTCTACAGAGTGAGTATATATACTGAGAAAAGTATTTGACTCTGTGCTTTGGGGGGAAGAAAGGGGACTTTAAGTCTATTCGGTAACTAGTTTTCTAAAAGAGAAGGTTGTCAGTATCTTCTCCCTTACAAATAGGTTGTGCTGCGTTGGTGGTATAGTGGTGAGCATAGCTGCCTTCCAAATAGGTTGTGCTGGCCATGCATAATGGCTCACACCTGTAATCCCAGCATTTTGGGAGGCTGAGGCAAGAGGATTGCTTGAGGCCAGGAGTTTAAGACCAGGCTGTACAATGTTGCAAGACCCGGTCTCTACCAAAAAAAAAAAAAAAAAATTAGCAAGGCATGGTGGCTCGCACCTATGGTCTCAGCTACTCAGTAGGCTGAGGCAGGAGGATCGCTTGAGCCTAGGAGTTATGATTGGGCCACTGCACTCTAGTCTGGGTGACAGAGAGACCTTGTCAAAAACAAAAAAAAGATGGCTCTAAGCTTGGCTGCTGCTATAGTATTGTTGATTGCAACACCACCTTTTCATTGAACCAAATAAATTGTTAGAAATTTGCATTTAAATAGTTAACTTATGTATATAGTGGTACATAACTATTAATTTATTATATATTGGAAACTACTTGTTTAAATTACTTTTGATACTACATGGCACGATAGACAACATTTCTATTACACAGAAAGAGAGACAATAAACAGGTGCAATACAGTAACAATAAATCCTAAGGGAACAAAAATTCCTTTTAATAAGGTTTGAAGGCAGCGTAAAAAATGAGAGTGGGGGGAGGGGGGAAAGGGCATTTATTGAAACCTTAAAATCTGTACCCCCATCATATGCCGAAATAAAAAAAAAAAAAGAAAAAAAAATGAGAGTAGTTCATTTTCTTCAGAGGTATGTTTATTGGGGTAACAGCCAAGGAGACAGGGAGTGTTGAACTGCCCTCTACAAAGGTTTCTTGAGGAAGATTGGGTTATGGGCTACAATTTAGAAAGCTAGAGATGTTACCTGGGTGAAGGACCATTTGAAGAAACGTGGGGTGCTGGCTTCCAATATGGGAGTGATGGCTGGGGAACTCTGCTTGAGCGGGGGGTACCTGGAATGCTGCCTTTCCCCCTCTTATCTCAATGGTTTTGGAACACAGCCTCTTCCTTATTAGAGTAGTAAAATTTTAAATGCAGATAAACAAGCCAGTCTAAAATGTATTTTCTTCAATTTGGTATTTAGCTGATGTCCAAAACAAAAACATGGGCCAGGCGCGGTGGCTCATGCCTGTAATCCTAGCACTCTGGGAGGCGGAGGCGGGAGGATTGCTCGAGATCAGGAGTTCGAAACCAGCCTGAGCAAGAGCGAGACGCCCGTCTCTACTATAAATAGAAAGAAATCAATTGGCCAAGTAATATATATATATAGAAAAAATTAGCCGGGAATGGTGGCGCATGCCTGTAGTCCCAGCTACTTGGGAGGCGGAGGCAGGAGGATCGCTTGAGCCCAGGAGTCTGAGGTTGCTGTGAGCTAGGCTGATGCCATGGCACTCTGGGCAACAGAGGGAGACTCTGTCTCAAAAAACAAACAAACAAAAATATGCCTTGGCAATTTAAAATGACTCTTTTTGTTCACAGCGTACGTCAATAATAATAATAAGAAAAAGACTCTGAAGTGCATTACTAATAAAGTCCTCAAAGTGGTCAGGATGATGCAGGGTCCGGTCCTCTTCTGGACACCTGTGGATTGTTAGCTCCGCCTCTTCTCTTTTACTCACACACACCCCTTTTTTCACTTTCTGTGCCGGGGCTTCTGGCAGGATGGTTTGAGACACATATGTGACCCTCAGAGGGTGGGCAGGCACTCTGGACGGAGTAGCTGGACGTTTCTTTTCCTTCCCGAATCCACAGCGAGACCTGCGCGGCCCCCAGGTGCGCGGCCGCAGGTGCGCGGCGCGGTTCCGCTCGGCCAATGGGCGCGGCCGCGGCGCGGCGGGGCGGGGCCCGCTCTGCAGGCCGGGTCCCGGCGGCCTCCCCGGCCCGAGGCGGCGGCGCGGGCAGGCTGAGCTCTCCGCGCTCTCCTCCTCCCGCCCTGGGGCCCTGCCGGCGACTGGCTCCGGAGGGGCGGGGCGGAGGGCGCCCCGCCGGGCCGCCGCGGTGGTGGCAGCGGGCGAGTGCGGCTGCCGCGGCAGGAGTCGCGGCCAGGCTCCCCGCGAGGCCCGGAGCGTCCCGGGAAGGAGAGGACGAGCAGGCGCTCGCTGAGGAGCCGCCGGCGCAGAGCATCCCCGCGGAGTCGCGCCGGGCCTGGGCATGCAGGCGACGCCCCCCGAGGTCCGAGCGCCGCCGCGGAGCCCGTCGAGGGCGCACTTGCGGCGGGACGAGGGCCAGAGAGCGCGCGGGGCGGCGAGCGAGCCCTGCGCGATGAGCGGCGAGGGCGGCTACAACTTCAGGCGGGTGGCGATCCGGCGGAAGACCAGCCCTTCCTACCTGCAGCTCGGGGCCCCCCGGCCCTGGACTAGGTCCGTGTCGCACCTGGGATGGGCTGAGTCAGCCACCTTCAGGAGCCAGGCGCCCGCGGCCGCCTCAGGTAGGCGCCTCCGGTCGGGGGGAGGGCCGGGCGGGCCGGGCAGTGCAGGTGGGGGACGCGCCCAGCACCTTGCAGGTGCGCCCCTTCCTCTGGCCGCGAAAGCCACCGGCCGGGGACACTCCGGTCCTGGACGGCTGCCCTCGGCCACCCACTCCCTCAGCTATTTTGTCCCTTCCCCCAAAGGACCTTGGGCGCGAACCCGCCTTGCTCCGGAGGTCACCTCGCAGCGAATTCCGGAAGTAGAGGTCTCTTAAGAACAAACACGCACAACTTTTGCGAGGAATCTATAAAGCCCGTTTTCTAGCTATTGAAAGTTTAAGATTCTTTGCCAAACCCCTGCTTCACGAGGCAGACCTCGTGAAGGCCTAACATCGTGAACGGGGAGGCTGATGTCCATCCCGTTCCAGCGTCCCAGCTGCTGTGCGCGACCTCAGGCCAGATATGCGCAGTGCCCGGGTTACCCCACCTGAAAGGACGCTTACCCCTCAGCAAGTCTCTCATGAGGAAACACGCCACTAATATCAGGAAACTGAATTCTTACTGCTGTTTTCATTTTGATAAATTCAGACATCAGTAATGCAGTGTACCGATTTCTGAATTCTCCTCGAATCTTAGTAAAGATAGAAATTCTCAAGGTGATTTATACTAGGCCACATAATTTCCTTTGTCTTGTAAATGTGTTCTCCCCCAGGCGAGCTTGGAACTATCTCAAATACACTAGGGATTTCTTTTTTTCTTTGATTTGCAAAACTCTTCATTAAAATTCCCTCCCGTCCCGTGTTTTTTTGTTTTGTTTTGTTTGGTGACCAGTGTTTGAGGCAAAACGCTTATTTAAGCAGCAGAAATGCGAACACTTCCAATTGCTTTCACTTATTTTGTTATGGTTAAGCAAAGCTGTTATGACAATTTTACCTGTGATAAATATTGGAGCTTTTAAATATTCAAATCTTTTAGTTCTTGTCCTGAAGTTGTGGTAGGACAGGAAAACATGATGGATGATGAATTACAAATGTATAACCGCACTAGATAAGAAATTATAATGGGAGAAAATATTAACAAGTAACTGAATTACAGTGCTTTCGGTCTCAGTTTCCTCATCTGCAAAATGAGGACACTGGTGAAACAATTCCTGAACTGTCTTCCAGGTTTATGTGTGATTTTTAAAATGAATGAAAGACTGTTTTCTTCCTTATCAAGTGAAAAGGCTTTGCAGTGAAGTAATTATTTATAATTTTCCAAGTTGTTTAATCTACACAAGTTGTAAATTGTCAGCTGTTTTCAATTTGAGGATAATGGGCACCACATTCTTTACATTTTTTGCTTAAATTGACCTGGCTTAATTTCAAACCCATTAAGTGGGTGAACGGAAGATAAAGTGCCTTTTCGAAGTAAGGGTGAATGGACTTGTTGCAGTCTATTGTCAACGGAAAAGAACCCAAACAATGTAAAATAATTTGAAGAGATGTATTCAGAGCTGAGTATGTGCAACATTGGCTCTCGGGCCATACCAAGAAGCCTGGAGCAAATGGTCTCCCTGAGTTTGGGTTACAGTTTGGTTTTATATGTTGGAAGGAGAGGGGAATTATGCATAAATCAATACATGGAAGGCAAATATTGGTTTGGCCCAAAAAGGCAGGCCAGATATCCATAGTGCCTGGATATATCAAAGCGGGGAATTATAGGTTATAGGTGGATTTAAAGATTCTTTGATTTGTATTTGGTTAAAGAAATGAAGCTTTTGTCTAAAGGCTTGAAACGTTTTAAGTTAAGGAAGTTTGTTAATGAGAGACAAGTCACCAGACATAGATAGTCTCCAGTGATCTGTTAAGTAAATTGAGGACCTGCAGGTGGTGTTTAAGCTTTGTCTTGCTTGGCCTTAGGCCTGTTAATGAGTTACAAAGGGTATCTCCCAGAAGGGAGTGGTGGCCTGACAGGGCATGTTTGACTTCCCTTCTGATGGCCAGCAACTCAGCTTTAGGGTATTTGGGGGGTCCCCTTAGCCAAGGGTCCATTTGGTTGGGAGGTGGTGCTTAAGATTTTTAGGGTATTTCGGGGATCCCCTAAAGGTCCCCTTAGCCAAGGGTCCATTTGGTTGGGGGGGGGTGCTTAAGATTTTTAGTTCACACTATAAATCATTTCTACAAGGCTGTTGTGCTTATAGAAGAAAGATTCCTTTTTTTTCCTTTTCTAGTCTTTCTCTCATAAGAGATGGGATCTTAACTGTGTTGCCCAGGCTGGAGTGCAGTGGCTATTGACAGCCATAATCATAGTACACTTCTGCCTTGAACTCCTGGGCACCAGCGACCCTCCTGCCTTAGCCTCCATAGTAGCTGGGACTATAGGCACGTGCCTTGTGCCCAGCTGTCTGTCTCTCTCTTTTATTTAAAGAATATCCAGAGTAATTTTTTTTTTTAAATAGAGAATGTAGCAGTAACTTTTCTGGGTTTCTTTTATATTGTCTCAATATTGTTCAGTGCTTGAAACTCGAAGTTCTTGCTGCTATTATTTTCAGGGTTGGAAAGTAATTACTATATCTTAATAGGTACAACTGTTCCCCTTTCCATAATAAAATCTGTAGCATCTGTAGGAGAATGATCTAGTGTTGTAACAAGTAGTCTCAAACTTCTAGTGACCATACCCTGTTCAATTTGGGGAGGGTAAAAATATTTTAGGAAGTGCTTCCTGCTTTGAATCAAATCCTGCCTCCCTATTCAGTTGCTTATCTGTCATTAGATTCGTAGAACTCCTCCAATCAAAAGGTAAACCAGATGTAAATTCCTGAAAAGTGCCAATTCATTCTATAGCACCTAGAAAAATATTTATATAGGAACCACAACATTTAGATGCATTACAAAGTGGATATTACTCAATTGACATGTTACTTTCCCTCTTAAAGAAGAAGGAACGAAAACTGAAAGGTCAAGAACTTGCCAGATAATTCAGTTTAGCAATGTTGTGCCATGTTCCATGCTTGTAAAACCCACTGATTTTAGAGTTCTCTGCTTTCCGGCCAAAAACAATGAAAATAAAATCTACCAACTACGTCCTTTGTATGTACCTGAATGTGAAGCTCCTCTTCTAAGTGAAGCAGAGAGGGGAAGTCATTAAGCCATAGGTTTTGGGGTTATCTAACACCCTCCTCCATCACTGGCTGTATAAATTGGACTGAGTCTGTTAATCTCTGAGTTTCTTCATCTGGACAGCAGAGATAAATAGTATTTTGTAGGACTGCTGGCGGAATTAAGTAAAATTGTGTAGGTAAATGTCTGGCACAAAACAACATACTAGATAGTATCATTCATAACAAAGATTCATTCATCTCCATGTCGCAAAAAATCTGACACTAGGACTGGCACATAGGAGACAGTCTATAAATACTTGTTGAATTAATGCTCTCCCCCTGTGGTGTTCAGCATAGCCTCTATTTATTGAATGCATTTTCTATACTAAAAACGGTGCTGTGATCCACACAAATACGCATGTATAAATTTGCTTCACAACAATCCTCTGAGGTAGGCAATATTATACCCATTTTATAGCTGAAGAAGTTGAGGCACAAGTTTGACTAACTTGCTTGGAATCTTATCTGGTAATTGGTTAGCCAGGATTCACACAGAAGTGTGGCTGACATCAGAGGCAGTGCTCTTACCACACATCACACAAAGCAAACGAGCTGGCTCTCTTAGTCTTCATTCTAAGCAAGTGACTGAGAAGGGATATGAGTAGAGGGTCAAAGACACCAGGTGGTCTTTAGGCACGGAAGGGAGAACGTTCTTGACTGTTGTGGCCCCATAAATTAAAGTTTAAAAGATCCAGAAGTCATTTGGTGCTCTGTCTCAAAATTGTCTTTTCCATTATGAAAAATTCTTTCAAAGGAATATATGCACAAAAAGTTGGATTAAAAGATTTTTGTTAAATCTGATGTCACCTAGCAGTTTATAAGTACTGAAGTACTTGGATTTGTTTCTACCATCTTATTTTGTGCTTTATTTTGTCCAGCTTTTTCTAGCCCTTCCCCTTTTATCTTTTCTGTAGTAGAATTCTGAAGCCCTTGAGGGTGGGGGGTGGGTCTTTCTGTTGAATGCCTCTGCTGTCATTTAAGGCGGCTTATTTCCTTACTTTATTCCCTAGTTTTATGGGAATTCTCAAGGCTCCGTATTGAAGATGCATTTCTGTAGAAAATATTTGTTTCTATTTTCAACCCAGGACCACATTAATTTATTACACAGCCATTTCCCCAACTTCAAGGTAGTGTAAATTTGAACTAAGGCTTGCTCAGGGGATGCTTATTTTTCTGCTCAGGCTTGGCGTAGGTCTCCATGTTTTCTCATCAGCTTGCTTTGGTGGAAGGCAGATTTTTCCCAGGCCACCCTTTCATGGTGCAGCTTCCATCTATACGGAGCACTGGTCTAGGTACAATCTATTTCCCATTGCAGAAAGCCCTGGGCCAGGTCTGTTCCCCTATAAGGCCCTCAGTCCCCCTAGGCTTTAGGTTCCTGGCACTGTGCCCAGGGCAGCATGATCTTATGAGTTAGTTATTAATATTTGGGTTTAGGTTTACAGTTCTTTTTCTTTTTTTCCCCTTTGCCCTTAGGGATCTCCTTTATTTCCTTATGAGCTCAGCAATGCGTTTAAAAGTGTGTCTGTGGTAATTTATTTAGCATCTGGGTGCTTTGTGGTGAGGGACTTTTCACATTATATACTTTGTTAGTTTTCAGTTCGCACCATGACTGGAATACTCAAATTTTTAACACACACTCCAGAACCCTGAGAACTTTTAGAGGACTGATTTCACCTTTGGGGGAAGATGAATGAAAACTCCTGGGCTCAACCGAATCCTCCTGCCTCAGCCTCCCGAGTAGCTGGGACTACAGGCGTGCGCCACCATGCCCGGCTAATATTAGTAGAGACGGGGGCGCTCTTGCTCAGGCTGGTCTCGAACCCCCTAGCACAAGCAATCCTCCAGCCTTGGCCTCCCAGAGTGCTAGGATTACAGGTGTGAGCCACTGTGCTGGGCCTTTCCTTCAGTTCTTATTCTTATGCAATCCTACAGAATAGGTGGTGTTATTACCATTTTATAAAGGAAAAAAAAGTCTCACAGAATGTCTTAGTTGTAGTGCCCTACAACTAGTAAGCTTTAGAGGCAGGGTTTGAATTTGTTACTGCTTGTAACACTAGTTCTTAAGGTTTCCCAGGGCTTTGAATGGTCAAGTGTAAAACAGTGACAATAGGTCATATGTGTTCATATACATTAGGGCTAATATTATTTATGACATTAACAAATCTATATTATATTTTAAAATAAACTGTCTTTAACATTAAAATCACTTTTTTTTTTTTTTTTGAGACAGTCTCGCTTTGTTGCCCAGGCTAGAGTGAGTGCCGTGGCGTCAGCCTAGCTCACAGCAACCTCAAACTCCTGGGGTCAAGCGATCCTCCTGCCTCAGCCTCCCAAGTAGCTGGGACTACAGGCATGCGCCACCATGGCCGGCTAATTTTTTCTATATATATTAGTTGTCCAATTTCTTTCTATTTATAGTAGAGACGGGGTCTCACTCTTGCTCAGGCTGGTTTTGAACTCCTGACCTCGAGCAATCTGCCCGAGCAGTCCCAGAGTGCTAGGATTACAGACGTGATCCACCGCGCCCTGCCTAGAATCACTATTTTAAATAGCGTTCTAAACAAGTAATTTATCTAAAGATTTATCTAAGATAAAATGATGGCATGCATCAATATCATTAATGCTTTTTAGAAGCTCCTTAAAGATAGACTCTGAAACTGGAAAGTCCTTCGTAAGGATGGGAACCAGGAAGGGATACTTGCAGGATTTCCTTCCAAGACCAGTTTAAACATTAGTCAGTGTTCTTTTAAGGAGAGCCAAGTAAACTTGTGAACCTAAGAACATTGAGAGACTCTTATTCCATGTGCACCTACTCCTACTTGCTTACATTCCTTTAGTCTGCTGAGGGAAACCTAGGTTTATGGATCCAATCGATGACAAAGAAGAGGAACTGGGATTTGTGGGGGATAGAGATTGGGGGTCTGCCCTAGGCCACTGCCCCTGGACTTCAGGGCACCCACACTGGGATTCAATCCTTGTCTTGTTGTACTGATATTCTTTTCTATATGCATTTACTGAATAGTTGATTGAAAAAAAATTCAAATGTGGTACATTTAATTTTATAGATATGAACTGCGGTATGAGATTTGGTAGGATTGAACAGGAGCTTATGAATCTATATTTTTAAAAAGCACGTGAGATAACTCTGAACTGCTTGTTTTCCAAATGACATTCTGCAGGTTGTGTTAGAATTGCTTGGGGGTGCTAATTAAAAATTCCTAGCCGCACCCTAGACATGATGACTCAGAAATCTCCAGGGGTAGGGTTAGAGAAGCTATGTTTTTAACAAGTGTCCCAGATGATTCTGACATGCAACCAGCTTTATAAACTACTGCGCCTTCCCAAACATAGGTAAACCTCCTCTTGGTCCTGAACACAGGCAAGGAAGATTTGCAGGAGCAAGGCAAGGAATGCTATAAGTTGTCCCTTCATTAACATGTCATCTGGGCCCTCTATACTTTTTGGCAAACTCCTTTGCCTATTTCTGTTTGACTCCTAGTTGCACTTTTTCTATTAGGTTTTTTTTTCTACTTGGCTGTTGTCTCTCAACTCCACCCTGTCCCTCTGGAAGTAGACCTAAGTTTCAGTTATGCTGATAAAAAGTTTGTCAGACTGGGGTATCTAAGTGAGCTCAACTGACCTTTCACTTCAGACATGGTTTCTAGTCTCCTTTACTGCAGCCCACTCCTTTTCCTAATGGGGAGGATTGGAAATCCTGTCCTCAGAGACTTTCTCCTCTGCTACCGGTACCTCCCTTGGTTTGCATCTTTACTCTCACTTTACAGGTTGCTTTTATCCCACCCTCCACTGGACTTATGAGGTCATCCTGGACTTATACCTTGATGTTCCCTGGAGCTACCACCCAGTGACTTTCTTTCTTTCTTTTTTTTTTTTTTTTTGAGACAGAGTCTCACTTTATTGCCCAGGCTAGAGTGAGTGCCGTGGCGTCAGCCTAGCTCACAGCAACCTCAAACTCCTGGGCTCAAGCAATCCTGCTGCCTCAGCCTCCCAAGCAACTGGGACTACAGGCATGTGCCACCATGCCCGGCTAATTTTTTTCTATATATATTAGTTGGCCAATTAATTTCTTTCCATTTATAGTAGAGATGGGGTCTCGCTCTTGCTCAGGCTGGTCTCGAACTCCTGAGCTCAAATGATCCGCCCACCTCTGCCTCCCAGAGAGCTAGGATTACAGGCGTGAGCCACCACGCC
>VSMD01035227.1:0-34593 GCA_008750895.1 Mirza zaza
ATAATAATTTGTTAATTTCTGTAATTGCCTTGGATTTTCTTAGTGTTTAACTTGTCCTTTTCCCACCCAGCATCCCACATTACACTTCATAGTCATGCCTCCTTAAGGCTTCTCTTGGTTGTGACACTTTCTCGAACTTTCCTTGTATTTGATGACCTTGACTGTCGTGAAGGTCAGGTGTCATTTTGTAGAATGACCCTCAACTGGAATTTGGTAGATGTTTTTTTCTCATGATTGGACTGGGCTTATGGGTTTTGAGGATGTGAAGTACAGATGTAAAGTACCATGTTATCCCATTATATAGTATCAACATGACTTATTTTTCTTATTGGTATGTAATAGTTGTACAAATTTTGGGGGTACCCATGATATTTTGATGCTTATATACAATGTATAATCATCAGTGTGTGTCATTGGGATACCCATCACCTTCAACATTTACCTTTCCTTTTTGTTGAGAACATTACAAATCTTCTAGCTATTTTGAAATATGCAGTGAATTATTGTTAACTGTGCAACTTTCCCAGTATACTATCGAATGCCAGAACGCATTCCTTGTATCTAAGTATATTTGGGTACCCTTCAACCAACTTCTCTTTATCCCCTCTACCCACCCCCTTCTCCTTCCCAGCCTCAGGTAACCCCCAGTCTACTCCCTGCCTATATGAAATCCATGTTTGTAGCTCCCACATATAGGTGAGAGCATGCAGTATTTATTTCACTTAACATAATTATCTGCAGTTTCGTCCATGTTGCTGCAAATGTTGTGATTTCATTATTTTTATGGCTAATAGTCCTCTGCGTATATATACCACATTTTCTTTACGCATTCATCCACCAATGGGCACTAAGGTCGGTTCCCAGTATCTTGTCTACTGTAAATAGTGCTGCAATATACATGGGATTGTTTTGCTGATTTTCTGTCTTTCAGATCTATACCTAGTGGTGGTATTGCTGGGTCATACGGTCGTCCGATTTTTGGTTTTTTGAGGAACCTCCAATGCTGTTTTTCGTAATGGCTCTACATGCCCACCGAGAGGGTACAAGCACTCTCCTTTTCCCCACCCTCACTAGCAGTTGTTACTGCCTTTTTGTCAGTGCTCATTCTAGCTGGGATAAAAAGACACCTCCCTGTGGCTTTGCTTTGCATATTCCTGATGATTAGTGATGTCAACATGGCTTCCCGATCTTGACCTTGACCCCCTGGCTAGGGCGTGTTTGTCTGGTTCCTTCTCACTGTAAAGTTATTTTTTCCCTCTCTTTCCATACTGTGCTCTTTGGAAGGAAGTCTGTATGTGCAGCCCACACTTAAGGGGTGGGGAATATACTAGTTGAGCATAGAGTAGCTGCATACATTATATGGAATTCTTCTGTATGGGAGAGGTTTGTATAATCTCTTTCCTGTATTCAATCAATCATTTGTTTATGTTCACATGACCTTGGGTTTGCTTGTTACTACCGGAGTGTCATTCCTTCTAGACTTTCCCAGAACTAGGGTAAGACCGTATTGGTGTAATCTATGTATACATACGTATCTACAGCTATATCTATATCTCTATATTAAATGAAACACAAAGTCCATACAGATGGTTTTTAACTCTAATCCATCACCATGTGGATCATTCTAGATTGTCTCTCTTGCTGATCTATAACCTTCCACTCCAACAGTGAGGGGCCTGGCTCCTACCCCCCTGCCATCATTTACTTTTTGCTCATACATACACTAAGAATTCAGAATCAACTTGTAACCCCCATGGAAGCTCCCTTTCTATGTCATGTCCATCTATAACCAGAGCAATGTCTGTTACTTGCAACTTACTTTGGGATAGTCTGGCTTGCAGTAACTCCCTTCTAAGGCTACTGCAGTAGAGATGTACTGAGTGCCCTGGGCCATCCTCTCCCTTCTCTGATCTGTCCCTGCAGACCACGGCTCAATTCCCACTGGAAGCCAGTCTAGAGTTGCCCAAGGTCTGTAACAGCTACCCCTGCCTTCTCAGGCCATAGGACAGGTATCAGTATCCATTCAAGCATGACCTAACTACAGACCTAGTTCTGTGATAAGGATAGCGATACGGAGATTGATGCAACAGGTACAATCCCTTGGTACAATCCCTGTACCAAGTAGTTCTGTGTTTAATTAGTAGTTTAATTAGAGGAGTTATTGCCATTTTGTCATCGGTTTTCTTGAGTCCCACCACACAAGGAAGCATGGGCTACAACACACAGTGTCTCAGGGGACAGAGCCTTCCTCTGGGCTGGGACATGTGGGAAAGCTTCTCAAAGGAGGCACCTCTTTAGCTGAGTCCTGAAAAATTGACTATTGCTTTTAATGTGTATCTGTTGAGTCTTCCAGTATGGGCTGGGCATTGAGACGATAATGAAGGAAAAAAAAAAAAACAACAGACAACCCGAGTCTCCATGAGACCAGTAGCCTTAAGTGAGGGATCCAGGCATTTATTTGCCTAAATGGCAGTTAATCAGGTGGGGATATGAGGTTTCAGTCCTGAGATTTCAGCAGCAAAGGTTTCCATCAGTTCTCACATCTCTGCATTCCTCCAGCCCCTCTGGGAGGACACTCTGCCAAGATTCCCAAGCCCCCGGCTTACCCGGAGCTGTGTGCCAATTCCTGCCCCTCAAGAACACGGAAGAGGGGAGGGGATATGGGTGCCAAGTGGGACAACATCCATTTGATCCTTTTTATATGTAAATGTGGCTTTAAATAATATTTTGTAATGACCTGCATTCCTGTTAGGAAATATCTCTTGATGATTTATCCTTCTTTTTGCAATTACAACAGTCTAGTGATCTTGTTAATTAGTGCCAAAGAGGGTTTTTCAGCACCTCATTAAAGGTTTTCCCTTTCAAGACACCCACCCAATGCTCTCATCCACAGCCAGGGGCAGAGAAAGCCCATTTTCTTGTGGGTGGAAACTCATCTTCCATCCTCAACTTGTTCCTTTCCTCCCTTCTCCTTCTCATGATAATTCTTTTTCCTTGTGTTTGTCTCCCTCTTCCTCCTCTTCATTCTGAGCTCTCTTCTCTCCTTTTTCTTTTATTCTAAACCATAGTTGGTCTTACTGTTCTGAAACATTGTTTTAAATGTGTCAACAGTGTATACTTTTCTCCTGGAAGGATTGTTCTGTTGCAGTATTTAATTCAAAATCTTCTATTTAGTGAGTTTGGTTGAGAGTCTTCTGTGTTCTAAGTTCCGCCACAGACATCAGGAGAGACTGGCCCATAAGACTCTTAGTTTTGTCCCATAAAAATAACAAACAATGAATAAATGAGGGATTCTCCGGTCCAATAAACTTTGTTAATGCTACATGCCCTATCCCAGCATATTGGCAGACTGTGGCCCTAAGGCCAAATCCTGACCCTGCTTGTTTTATAAATAAAGTTTTATTGCAACACAGCCACACCTATCATGTTGCCTGTGGCTGCTTTGCTTTGTGGCAAGAGCAGAGTTGAGTAGTTGCAACAAAGACCACTTGGTCTGCAAAATCTAACATTTTTACTCTCTGGCCCTTTACAGAAAAAGTTCACTGACCCTTGCTCTATCCCATCCTTAGAAATTCTGATTGGTCATTATATATTTAAAGAGTTTGAAAACTTCTGCAGTCAAGAAAACGACTTAATTCTCTTCCACCCATTTTTTTGCCCCCAAAACATTTTTGATCATTGAAACTTCTGCCATTTCTCCCGGATGTAGTGTTCCGCCTTGAAGGTTCTTGTTCTCTGCCTGATTTCAATATGATCTGGCTGCCACCCCAGCTTTCTATCTTCCACCTTGATTTGCAGTAGAGCCAAGGAATTTACTCCTAGACTGCCCAAACCCAGCGCCCTCATCCTTCCACTCAGGCATGGGGGCAGGGCCTCTCCGGGACTCCAGCAAGACATCATTTCTCTTTCCAGGAGCAGTGATGTGTAGAGCCAGCCCCATCTACCAATAATGGCAAAACGGGTTAGACTGGTTTTCTATCCTTGGCTTTCCCCAGGCTCTTGCCTCATCTGACTCATCAATCAGGGCCCAAATGCTGTTTTCTTTGACATTTTTCTGAGCCATTGTTGAAGATTGACCTGGAATGACCTTCGGAGGCAGCTAGACTTGAAGGAAGGGGCATGGTGGTGTTCACAAGTCCTATAAGGTACAGATTTCCCCACTAAGGCCCAAACAGAACCTGGGAGAGTTGCAGCAGGAGAGGCATCTCCGTTGTCCTGGAAAATAGGGAGGTGATTTAGAGAGAAACACACAAGGATTACATAGTCCTTGCTGTTGGATAGTACGATGAAAGCTCAAGTGGGTTTCCAGGCCACTTTCCAGTTCTTCTCATAAATGATGCTTGAAGGAAACAGTGGGTATCACAGGTAGGGTGTTGGGGGAGCTACCTCTTCACCAGGGTTGTGTGGCAGGTAGCCAACAGGTAGATGTCATCCACAGAAATAAGAGGGAGGCTTTGTGAGAGCCAGGTCAATAACTATAGGTCTAAAGGGTCAGATTGAAGTCAAGAGCCAATGCACAAAGGCCAGTGTAAGTGCAGCAGACAGAATTGAAGAATATTTTCTCCAAATCCTCAAGATTTCCTGCTCTGATCTCTAGGAATCTAAGTATGCTAGATATTACTCCCATGATTATGTTGTATTCTTGTCCATGACAAAAGGGATTTTGCAGATATAAGTAAGGTTACTAATCCGTTAACCTTCAGTTAGGAAGATTCCCAGTTTTCTGCAGTTGCTAGGAGAGGAAGTCAGAAAGATTTGACTTACAGGAAGGATTTGATGTACCATTGCTGACTTTCAGGATGGAGGGAACCACATGTCAGGACAGAGGAATAGCTTCTTGTGGCCGAGAGCAGCCCTCACCCATGGCTAGCGAGGAGATGGGGACCTGAGTCCTACAACCCCAGGGAACTGAACTCTGCCAGCAACCTCAGTGGGACTTGGAGGCATGTTCTCCCCCAGAGCTTCAGATTAGAGTTCAGCCTGGCTGATGCCTTGATTTCAGGTTTGTGAGATCCCAAGTAGAGAATCCAGTTAGGTTATACGGGACCCTCTGACCTAAATTAGCTGTGAGCTGCTAAATGTGTTTTATTTAAGCTGCTATGTTTATGGTCATTTGTTACACAGCATCAGAAAACTAATACCTTAATCAAGGCACAGAGATGGCTGATTTGGTGAGTGTTGGAGAGGGGTACACAATGGCATTTTTGCAGCATCCCGCACTTTCCCTCCTCCCTTAGCTGGTAAACTAACATTTCTCCTATCCATAATAGACCTGGCCAGTCAGTGTTCCTTTTGATGTCTTCGTGTCCCCAACCTCAGGAGTTGGCACTGACCAAAGGCTTGATAATGACAGGATTCTATCCTCTTAACCACAGGGATGAGTTCAGGGGTCAGTCAATAACGCAAGTAGGACAAATGAGGATTATTAGAGACATAGTCTCTCTGAACTCTCAAGCCCTAAAAGCCCAGGTAAGCCTCCTAGCAGGGCCCAGGCATCCTTCTAGAATGGAGATGAGACCCAGTTGTGCTCTGACCACCTTTCTCATGAGTTTCTTTTCACGACTGCCTGTAGTTAGCAAGTCACACCCTGCAGCAAACCAACAGGATTTTTCTAATGTCATTAAGGTTACTAATCAGTTGACCTTGAGCTAGGGCGATGAATGGTTTTCTCCAGTTGCAGGCAGAAGGGAAGTCAGAAAGACTTCCTGCCCAGCACTCACCTAGAGAGGGGCTGCCAGCCCTCCTGCAGGGAAGGTAACTCCTACTTGAAGGCTTTAAGGCAGGGGTCCTCAAACTTTTTAAACAGGGAAGCCAGTTCACTATCCCTCAGACCGTTGGAGAGTATGCACTATGGGCCTGGGACGAGTCGGCTGCTAAGCAGGACAGGCAGCAGCAGCAGCAGAAACACCCGGCGGGCCGGATAAATGCGTTAGGCGGCCCACACGTGGCCCGTAGTATGAGGACACCTGCTTTACGGTGTCTTTCATCTCTGTGGCACAGGTACAAAGACTTTGAACAATCACTGCAGGTTTTACAAAAGAGAAGCAAAATAAACTGGTTTGGGCAGGGTGTCTGCAGTATCTCTCCAATTTTCCTGATTAGGTACTAGTGTTAACGAAAAGCATTGAGGGAAGAAGTTCCCTAAAAAAGCCTCATGCCTCAAAGTATGGTTCATGGAACAGCCGCAGTGGTGGCATCTCCAGGGAGCTGGTTAGAAGTGCAGAATTTTAGATCCTAACTCATTTTACCGAATCATAACACACCTCGGTGATACTCAGGTGATCTGTGTGCCCATGACAATGTCAGAAATGCTGCCAGGGGAAACCCACCTGTGAATACTCAAATCACGTCCACTCCATCCTCCAAAAAAAATAACTAGAAACATTATTTCACAGGGGATGGGATTGAGGGAGTGTGCATTTAGGCGTGGCCAAATCTCTGGTCCTCTTCTCTCGGCGCAAATGATACATCCATTCATTTCGTTTTTGTTTGTCTAGAGAGCTTGCTCTGTGCTACACGCTTTTCAACACTCTGGGTAAATTCCCGACAAGAAAACAGGCATAGACACTGTCCAGGTGACATTTACAGTTTGGTGGGAAAGACACATGCTTGCTTTTGTATGTACTTGCAATTGTGATTAAAAAGGAAAAGAATAGGGGGTGGTAAAGAGAGGAATATTTACTCATATTGGTTAGGGGCAGGGTGATTTCAGGGCATCTCAAGGTAGGAATCACATAAGTCATCTAGACCAGGAGAAACCTGCAAAGTAGGGCCCATAGACAAAGACCATTTTGCCGCTTGTTTTTGTAAATTAGGTTCTATTGGAACATGGCCACACCCATTCACTTCCAAGTTCATCTATAGTGTGGCTTTGGTGTCGTAATAGCAAAGCTGAGTAGTTGTGGCAGAGACAAGGTGGACCTGCAGAGTTTGAAACATTTACTGGCAAGGCCGTGTTAGAAAAAGCTTGCCGAGCCATGATTTAGTCCATTTTGGGGGATTTATTACTATTATTTTGTAGATGAGAACTAACCAGGAGAAGTTATTTTTCCAAGATCACACAAGTAAATGCAGAGCGGGTATATGAATCCAGATTTCTTGAGTCTCAGAATCTGAAAAACCCCTTAGAACATCTTAGGCACCTTGCAGTAGAGAAAAGACAAGAGCCCAGGGAGCCATGGGTAAGGCAGGAGCCACAAATCGAAGAGTGTGGAAATAGAAGTTGGCCTTGGGATAGATGAGAGGAGACTATTCCAAGACCAATTTGGAGAAGTGCCCAGTCAGAACACCTGGGCAGGAGGGCACAGGTAATCTGTGAGCTGAGCGGAGCAAACAAACCGACCGAGGATTAGAAGTGGGGGGAAAGTCTAGATGGCAGAAGTGCAAAAAGCACATGAAGTAACTCCCTCCAGAAAATGCAATTTAATGTAAGACTTGAATTATTAATCCCGGCACAGTGGAATATGTGAGCAGAGGTGGTGCAGGGTATTGCAGGCTTCAGAGCATGACAGGCATGGAGAAGGGCAGATGCAAAGCCCCAAGGCAAGAAAGGGCATGAAGTGATTAAGAAAGAAACTCAACGTGGATCATCCAATTTGACCATTGTTTGAATCTGACCTCACTCCAGGTGAGAAAAAAAATCTCCCGGTCATGCCCAGGCTAGACCCTTAGCTGGGACTTGTCAGCCACATGTATTTCAGCAAAAAAGTTTTCCATGGATGAGAAGGCACTAGGTCATTATTCTTGGTCATACTTTTTAAAAAAAGCAACAAAACAAAAATTCATTGTGTTGATCATCTGAAGCCACCCAGTTCTTCTATGAGCAGTATTATTTTTGCCTATTTTTTAGATTAAAAGAATATACTAGAAATTGATAGTCATTTTTATTAAACCAGTTCATAAGTGATGGATTGATCTTAGAAATATTTAAATAGAGTAATGGTGACTAATAGGGGAAGGTGTTTTTTTTCTGACAAGTTCAGTTAAATAAAGTTAAAAAGTGAATTTAACATCATTTTTTTTAACTTGTTAAAGAGATCCAGCAAGTAATTTAAACAAGAAACAGAAGCTACCTTTCTGTTTGGTGCTACTTGTTGGTTTTTCACTGTTCACTTAATATCGTTGAGTTTCACTGTTGGCATTCCAGCCCTGTGCTGTTAAAGATTAAGGAACTGTTCTGAAACTTAACTTACATCCACTAATTATTTGGAACTTTTTTTGCATAATGTTCTCATTTGCACAAAAACCTACGATTAGAGTATCGTTTATTACAATGATTCCCCTATAGCTGGAACAAATGTGGAATTTAAATACAATTTTCTTCCAGAAATTGTGCTACTTGTTCACACAAAAACATTCACCAAATTCACTGAAATGTCAAAAACCAAGCCGGTTGTAGAATCCCAGAGCTAAGTCTGACATGCCTAGGAAAAATCTCCACCATAACAGAGAGAGAGGGCTCCAAGGCTTAAATTTAACTATTTTCCCCAAAGTTTAATTTCCATAGCCTGATTTCACAGAAAGCCATTTTCATCATGGTTTTTAGGTAGTCATAATTGAAAGGGAACATTCTCCCCCTGAGAGTCTCTCCCCAGATAGCTGTCTTTGACAGTGACATGTCTCCCTCTTGGCCAGAAACCACAAGGGTGGGTCCCCCATTGTGTTACATCTTTAATTGTTCTTCCTCAGGTCTACACATACTAAGTTGAGAACCGAGGCAATTATGCAAATAAGTCAAGCAAAAAAACGATGCCCATGCTCCAGCGAGCCGTGATTTCAGTTGACAATGCCTTTGACTTGACTTGTCCGGATAATTGCTTCAAGTTTCCCATGACCCTCCTGCAAAATGCGTGAGCTCCTTTAGAGAGCGCGGGTTTTGCTCGGACAATGCCACCATCTTCTTAAATAGAAGGGGTGAGCGGAAGAGGGATGGGGACTGATGTCTGTCGAAGAGAAGTATGACCTGCGTTAGTTTGTGTTCCCCCAGAATTGCTCGACCCTGAGACAGGAAGGCAAGTGAACGTGAAAATGGTTTATCCAAGAGGTGATTCTAGGAAACGTGGGTAAAGCATTGGGAAAGTGAGATAGTAAGTCACCTCTGTGAGGAAGGAGCTTACGTCTACTGAGGAACTTGAAGCCAATGCAGAATTCTTAGAAATCCCACATGAGGGAGATACACAGCCACTCGCAGCAGTGATTGTTAACGGCTCTAACTGGTGGTGGGGTGCTCTCTCTTTAGCACTTGGGGAGAATGGGCTCCCCCGTACAGGGAGAGCACTCAGGCAAAGAGATAGAAATGCTGACCCAAGTTATTTAGCTGGCAGGTCCTACCATGATAAATCCCAAAAGACTTACTGGGGCACTCACTATATACTTCCAGACTCCCTCAAACCCCAAACCCTTGGTTACTTTTGACCCCATATTCAGATATACCTTTCATTGATTCTCTGCTTTCTGAACAAAGATGTTTGGAGATGAACTTGAACAGAGTTCACACCTTTTTGTTCTCCCAGAGAAGCTAAGTTACAGGAGAACACGTCCATACGTTTCCACTCTGTTTGCAGAGTTCAAGTCGTTTGAGACGCTCCAGTTAAAATAGCCACCGAAATGATGTATTGGTCTAGTGACTCTTCTTCTGAAACCAACTCTGAAATGCTACCGATTTTTGCTCTCAGATGCCTGTATTTCTGTTTTGTGTTTTAAAACTGGAAGATACACTGTACCTGGTTCTTTGATTTGTATGCCTTTCAAGAGCCTTCGGTCCAAGGTAATTAAATTCCAACCGGACTATTTTCTTTGGGAGGCTATGATGTAGCCAGGCCAAACCAAATCAACAAGTATTTATTTAGCACTTAGTATGTATCATTAGATAAGGTAAATACTTCTAAACCACATACTGTATTATTTGCTCTAGGACAATCTTTTCCCCGTTTCTGTGGTATCATTGGCAAATACAGTTGGTACGGAAAGGGAAAGAGCTAACAATGGGATTGTGGGATGGAAAACACAGTTTCTTTCTCAGCTTTGTGGTTCATGTAACAGTCTTAGAAAACCTGAGTACATAGAACTCAGGAATTGTCACTAAAAATATTTACCATGACATTCTTTCAGTTATGACTTCCTTTAAGAATACTTGAGAGTGTCATCGCATTTCTCCAAATGTGATGTGTGCAGGAATTTAGGGGAATCTTTTTCTCTTAGAGGTCTACATGTATAAATACCCAGCAAGAGTCTTTGATGGAGTCGCCCATGTATGTCAGTTTCATTAGCTAGAACATATCATTTATCTCATTCCTTGATCTCCCATAACGCTTTGTGTTTTGAGAGCCTTCTTGAGCT
The DNA here is from genome assembly GCA_008750895.1 of Mirza zaza. NCBI lineage: Eukaryota > Metazoa > Chordata > Mammalia > Primates > Cheirogaleidae > Mirza > Mirza zaza. The sequence continues at coordinate 10,339 of VSMD01035227.1, forward strand.
CCCCTGCACAGAGTGAGTCATGTTTTCTCATTCTCTTGCCACTCTTTATTGTATTTGTTTTACATCCTAAATGGTGAACTCCCCAGAGCATCGACAGTGTCTTATTCATTTTAGAATTCTCCTCTCACCTAGAATGGAGACTGTGACATAAGAGGTGATCACAAATGCCTGTTGAGTTGACTTTAGGAAAGGTCTTCCCTATACCGATACAGAAGACTTAAAAAAACAAAAAAACACCAAATATCATACTCAGTGGTGGAATATTTAGAGCTTTCCCTTGAGGTTGGGAATGAAACCAGAATGCCCACCACTGCATTGTCTATATAATGTTGAATTGCAGATCTCAGCCAATTCTGTAAGAGAAGAAACAAATTTTAAAAAGTGTAACAATAAGAAAGGAAGAAATGCAACTATCATTAGCACAAAACATTACTGGACAGTAGAAATCTAAAAAGTCTACTTAACACTCATAGTCTAAACTGTACGAGAATTTAAAGTCAATATGCAAAAATCAGTTGTATTTTTATATGCCAGTAACAAATAATTAGAAAATGAATTTAGGACAATGATGGCATTAACAACAGCATGACATATGTTAAGTACTTAGGAATAGGCTAATGAAAGATTTACGAAACTTCTACATAGGAAACTATAAATGTTGAAACAAATTAAAGTCTTAAATGGAGGAATATAGCAATATTCCAATATGTTTCCAAATATACATGTTCAATACAATCTTGATTAAAAACATTGGCATGTTTGTATGTGAGTAAAAGGAAAAACTTTTTTAAAATGTACATAGAATTTTCAAGAGCCAAGAGTAGCTAAGACAATCCTAAAGAAAAAAGGTGGTGGACGTAATATCAGATATGAAGATTACAAAGGTACAGTAAATTAGATAGTGTAGTATTAATGCAAGGATAGAAAAAACAGACAATAGAAAAGGGAGTCCAAAAACATACTTGCTTTAAGACATAGGTGGCCGTGGAGTGAAGTGGAAGGAAATGCACTTTTCAATAAATGATGTCAAGTCAATTACACATCCACGTAGACAAAAGTTCCTTGTGACCCTTATATAAAAATTTCACACGTAAATCTAAATGTAAAATAATGTCTAGGAGTTCATACAAGAGGGACTTCTTCACAAACTTAGGGAAAGGAAAGATTCCTTAAAATGGACTTCAAAGGCACTAACCCTATAGATTGATAAAATGACCTATATTAAAATTAAGGATTTCTGTTTATGTTATAAAACACCTATTAAAAAAATGAAAAAGCAAACTAGAGATTGTATTTGCAATCATCTAGCAAAGCATCTGTATCATACACACATCCAAATCAATAATACGGGCAATATGAAATACTTAGGTGGTTATAAGCAAACTAAAACCACAATAAAATGCTATTACATGTACACCAGCGTAGCTGAAATAGAAAAGACTACAAAGTTTGCGCAAGGCTATGGATGAACTGAAGCTGTCGCACGTTGGTAGAAATCAGTACAGCTACTGTGAAACATTTGCCTCTTTTACTAAAGCTGATGTACACATGCTCTGTGACCCAACAATTTCACTTCTTGTACAAACACGCAACAAAAATGCATTTATATGTGCACTATAACTCTCACAAGTAAGAGTGTGTATAGAAGCATTATTGGTGATAGCCCTAAACTAGGAGCAAGCCCAGTGTCCCTCAATGGTGGAATGCATGAATAAATTTGTATTCATTTAGTGGAACTCTATGTAGCCAGAATAATGTGATATGGATAAATTTCACAAACATAATGCTGAGTGAATAAAGCCAAGCACAAAAGAGCACATACTATATGATTGAGTTCAAAACCAGGCAAATCTTATGTATGCCACTGGAAGTCAAAACAATGGTTGGTTCCCTTTGGCTAAACTAAAGTGGAAGGGATAGTAGAATGAAGGAAAATGAACTCAACATTTTATTTGAATGGTAACATTCATTTAATTTTGAAAACAGAATAAAAACCTAAAGAGGAAGTGGATGGATTGAATCCACATAAAGTCAAATAAAAATCTTTTAGTGGCCATCAGATAAGCCAGAACTTAGAGATGTATTCTGGATCTAATAATATCCTACATCTAAGTGTATTTTCTGGGCCAATGGAGCGGTCTCCACCACTGTTGTCAAAAAGTACTTGTCACATTTTTCAATGTACTTCAGTGTGGCTGAGAATGAGGTCCAAGTTGTTGCTCTCTTGTTCTAGATGGACAATACTGGTGGAATCAGACCATAGCAAGACACAGTAGGGCACTAGAGCCAGCTCTTAACCAGCTCATGAGAATAGATTGTGTATGTTTCTCCCTAACTCCTTGTTCACCATCATCAATCACCGTAGTAGCTTGAAATCATGAACCATGCTGGGAGTATTTACATCACAGAAATTGGCAGAAGCCACAGGTCAGTTCTTTCTCCCTCCCCCAGATTGGCACACCACTGGACAGACAGATCATGGAATAAAGTATTTTAACAACTTCATTAAAAGGTGAAGGAACTATATTGCTCAATATTTTGTGTGTCTTACCATAGGCAACCACAACTTACCTACTTAAAGCTAGAGAAAAATCTCCGTGTAGCCCTTCTATTTTGAGTTCAAAAGGAGTAGAATGAAAACCAACTAATTAAAAAAGAATTTCATTGTCTTCAAATTCAATGAAAGAGGGAGATTTTTAAGAATTGATTTTGGTTTTAAAGGTCAATAAAATTTTATTAATTTAATTAGTTCCTATCAATTTTTAAATAAGCTGTGGCTTAGATTAAATTTGCACGCTCTCTTTTTTAAAGCGTATCTCCTCTGAGCATACTAATGGGTCTGGTCTTATAACTTTGCAGATGGAACACACTGGGGATTGTGAATCCAAGTGGAAGTTTGGGGCCAGGATTTTGAGGTGTTAGTTCCCATCAGGGTGGGGAACATGCAAACAACATACAAACCAAGAAAAATAATTTGGCTCAAAGCAGGAAGGAGGGTCTGTTTATGGCAGCTGCTAATTGAAGCCAATTGCACCAGGTGTCATGCTCAGAAAGTTGATTTAAGAGTGAAATTCGCAGGCATCCACCGTGTGCAGGATAGTCTGAGTTCACATCTCGTGTGCAAGTAGGCGTGGGGAACTCCATGGAGGAGGAAGGTGGCTCTAATCAGAAGAGGATCAAATTAGAAGATGAGGTCATCTCGTAAGGGTGCATGAACAACTTCAGCCCAGGATCGAGGCCACAACCAAGAGGAGCAAGGAATGGGAATACATAGGTGGCCAGAGTGGAGTTCAGTTGTGAAGAATGAGAATCCAGATGTGGTAACATCTTTTCCCAAATGCTTCCTTCCACTCACTGGTTCTACACGACACTTTCTAAAAACAGATTTGTCATCAAATTTTGCCATGTAGTGGCATAGTCTAACCCCGTCTTGGAAATGCACAGTTAGCACTGGTGTAGTTAAACCTGTGGCATAGTGGTATAAAGTCATTGCCGTTTGCTTTACCAACTCTTTGCATCACAGGACGATTTTTGGCATCAAAACATGCACGTAGCGCGGCACCTCACTCCACAGGAGATCAGTGTAAGACTGGTTATGGCGGAAAGAGCTTGGGCTTGGGATTCAAGTATTCCCAGGCACAAGTTCAAGCTCTCTCCCATCATAAGCTGAGGGCATTTGGGCAACTCGCTTCTGTGTGCCTCAGTTTATTTACGAAATCACAAGACTGATACCTAAGCTTGCAGGAGGATCTTTTAGTCTCGGAGACGAGGTCTACAGAGACACTAGCACAGCCCCAGGCACGTGCAGATCTTCCATACAGGGTGGCCTTGGACTGTCCCTGTGCAGAGGCCAATGCGATTCCCAAAGAGGCATCCATTCTTCAGGGAAGTCACCTGAGTTACCTGTCGGAAGGGCGAGCACCTGACAAGGTCCTGACCCGGCAAACTGCTGACATCAGGGACAAGAGGAGAAGTGTGTGGAATCCAATGACCAGGCATCCCCTCTTGAGTCTCCTGCTTTCTTGGGCCCAACTGGAGATGACTGCAGCCCTTGGAACCTCAGTTTCCTCAAGAGCGACTATGTTTGTCAATGACTGGAGTTCAGGGACTCATGAAGTAAAATCCGAGGCAGGTAATGCAGACTGACTCAGCACACAGGGTCAGCCTTCTGGGCCTGTCACAGGCAATATCCTTAGCTGAGCATATCTGTTTTCTTCCCTTCCAGGCAATCTGTGAGGAAAAAGGGTTGTATCTTCTGGAGGTTTCTAAGATCTGAAATAAGGAGATTAAATGAGATGTTTGTAAAAACAGCGGGCCTCTGGAGGGGAAGGGAGAGACTGTTTGCATTGCAATGATCCTTAGGGCTTTGTGGATTTTGATTTTCAGCTTTCCTCCCAGGGGGTGGGGATTGCCTGGCCCCCAGGCAGGGGTGGGGGTGGAGGGAAGCCGTCCCATGGGATTAGCACCAAGGCTATTTTTTTCACCAGCTCTCCTGTCATTTTTGACATGCAGCACTAAATTGACTGAGTCATGAGCAGAGGTTGGTTCAGATACTCATTTCTGAAATATCCGCTGTGCCGTTTACTCATGCCAGGCAATGTGAGCTATACCAGCAGTGTGATGGAAGGAAGGTGCAGCCCCCTTGCCTGACATGGCTCCTGGCTGGGGGAACAGATGTACATGCTAACTGATCATTAAACCACACGGCAATGAATGCTGGGGTAATCCATGAAAAGTGCTTAGAATACTGTCTGAGCACATGATAAGGACTCAATACATCTTGATTACTATTATGATCAATGTAATTATTATTATTACACATGCAGGTTGCAATGGGAACATCAGGGATGGGTGGGTGAATTGGGGGACGGCTCAATTTGCCTAGAAGCTCAGAGAACATTTCGCAGAGAGGTGGTGATATTTTAGTCTTTCGAAGATGAGAATGTGGCCATGTTCGGGAAAGGGAAAGCACATCCCGGTGGTCAAAGAAACATGTACAAAAGCGTTGGTGTGCATAGCCTTGTTGTGAATGTCGAGATGACTGCAGATATTTTAGCGAGGCTGAGACACGAAGGGGGGGCGTCCATCAGTGGCCAGAGATAAAAATGGGAAGATATGTGGGTCAGAGTTTAAGCAGGTATTTGCTCTTCCTGCTCAGAAGTTTGGGGTTAAACCTGATTGCAATAGGAACATGGCCCATTTTTGTAAAGAAATGTAAATTAAAATAATTAAAAACTCTCCCAGTTCAGAGCATCTATCCTTATAAAAGCAGAATTATTTGTTGTGTCAGAATTTTAGGAAAACTCTGAATAGGGAGGAATTGTGGAGTCAATGTTGCTAAGACTTCATTATGTAACTATTGAGATTCTTCTTCAAGAACAATATTAAATAGCTTGGGAAAGTGAAACAAGGTAGCACTGAGTGAAAAAAAGGTCTAGAAATAAAACTGATTATAAGAGGAATCTCAACTTTATTATAAAATGTGTCCAGTTAGAAGACTAGAAGGTGCTATTCTGAAAGTTGTTGTCTATGGGTGGAGAAGGGATCATGGAAGATTTTTATGTTCGTTTTTGTAGTTTTGCATTTATTCCAATCAAGGGAAAGATGGCAGGTCTCTTGTGCCCCATGGGAGAAACCAGATAATGCGCCCACAGATTGCAATCTCCCCAGAGCTACTGGTTTGTGCCATGTATGAGCTGAAAGGTAAGGCTGGGTGAGCTTGTGACTATTCTAACACCCCCCAGTCCCAGAGGGTAGCATTGAGGCTAAGCTGTCTGTAACAAGGGCTGCAGCAAGAGTCAACTGGGTGGCCAGGGTGATGGAGAAGGCTTCGGCTAGTAAGTGGGACTTAAGTTGGGTTTCAAAGAGGATGAAGGTTTAGATGGGTAGGAGGAGGAAAACCTAACCTGAAACCGCTTACCTTGTCTAAGCTCTGTAATGAGGATTTTAGTTCTTGTTCTTGAAGATCTGCCACCCACTGGCGCCATATCTACACGTCAACGCCTCTTGTTGCAAGTGTGCTAAATTTAACCCATTGCTTGGCTGAGGACATGTTTACAACTTTGCAAACGATTATAGTAGACATTAACCGGTGAACACTTGGCTAAGCCTTTTACCTATTTTGCCTCATTTGTGCTCACAGGAGCCCTGTTGTCAGTTGCTATGCTTCTGGATTGGAAAATCTGAGGCTTTGAAAGTGCACCTGAGGCAACAGAGATGGGCTAGAGGTAGAAACAGAATCCAGGTCAGTCTAGCTCCAAAGCCGGTGAGCATACCCAGTGGACACTTTCAAATTGCATGAAATTTCCATTTGTGCCCAGTGTCACTCACTGAAGCCACTTGTCATCTCGTCTATGCTCATCACACCTGGTGAGAGATTCAGGACCTGTGATATGATCTCCACTGGCTCAGTGAGAGCAGTCAGATATTGACATCTGTTTGTTCGCCCAACAAATGCTTGACTGTTTGCTGAACGAGTACTGGGTGTAAAATGCCGTGATGGGAATGTCGATGCTTATGGGCTCTTAGAATGGACCCCGTTAGGTGGGACCAGTGTCCTTAGTTGGGACCAGTATCCTTAGCTTGGGCCCAAGTGCCCAGTTCTAGGTTCTCTGTGGCCGTTAGCATGGGAACCTTGTCATCTAGCAGAGAGACCTCTGAGCGTGCTGTGTCTCCTTAGGCAGATTCCTTCTGCTATCTCAGACCCTGTCTGTCACTAAAAAAAAATAACATGGCTGAATCCAACAATTTCCAAAGTCTCTCCATTTGTCAGATATGATTCTACATTCTGTCTTAGAAAAACGTGGTTCCTTTGAATGCAGAGAGGAAGAATCAATCACGCAAACGAAACCCTCAGAGTGAGAGAAGCGATGCTGCAGGCGTGGTTCCATTTGCATCCAGTTCAAAAACCAGGTAGAACCCACCTGGAGAGCTAGAAGTCAAGGTACTCCCACCCACCCTTGGAGTGCAGGATAACAGAAGAGGAGGAATGCTCCTTGGGGGCTAGTTGCATTCTGGGTTTGGATTTAGGTGACGATTTTACAGGTGTGTCCACGTCGTGGTGTTTTGTCAGCTTGTACTCTTAGGACTTTTCATGCTTTAAAAATTCATTTAATAAAAATATTCAGAGAGCATCCCAAGAGCGTGGTAGGGTGGGCAGTATTTCTGATGGCATCAGAGAGAGGGCAGGCGCTCCTGACAAGCTTTGTGACCAAGGGGGAATAACTCCTTCTCTGAACTGCGGGAGGTCACTCGGGCAGTGGCCCCATTTTGCAGGTGGGGACCAGAAGCTCTGTGCAGTCAGGTCTGGCTGGAGTTCCCCAATTCTGGCCTTGAGGGGATCCAGGATGCCCTGTGCCTGAAGCACGTTGTCCTGGAGTCCTTGGAAGGGACATGCTATCATGACGATTCAACAGGTGGCAGTCTTTGCTCAGTGTCAGGAGGTTCTAGGTCCAGGCAGGGGCTGCTTTTGTACGGCAGCCTTAGCCAGGATGCTCATCTGGAGAGCAATGGTCTCTCCAGTCCCCAGGCTCTGGGTCTTACCCCTGAGTTCCCAGGCCACATATTCTTGCTCCTGGGCATTCTATTTGGGGCTCTTAGTTGCTCCAGGAGCAGCCTGGGACTGGAGGTGTCCCCCCAGGCCCTCCTCCGTGGAGGAATGCTCCCCCCAGGCCCTCCTCCGTGGAGGAATGCGCCCCACAGCCCCTCGGCCGGGGCTCCTGGGCCTCACTCAGGGTCCTCCTCCCGGGGTGCCTGTCTTTGAGAGAGAGAGAATTTCTGGGAACCCGGGTGAAGGCTCAAGAGAGAAGGGAATATGAATATTTCATTAAGGTGGCTCGAGTTATTAAACAACATTACAAAACCAAGTGTGTTGGCAGGAATCTGAGCAGCACATTTACATGGGTAAAAATAGCGGGAAAAGAGGCCCAGAGCAGTGGCAGCCTCGGGGAGGCCCTGGCAGGGCCCCAAGGGGGAGGGGCTGGCCTCTAGGGACCCTCCAGGTCTACGTGAAGTGGCCTGCACAGCTGTCTGCCCCCCTACCCCAGTGCATTCCAAAGTGGGGAGTAGGCTGAGAAGTGGCAGGACCGGGCTGGCCGTCAGTACCCCCTAGGGGCTGTGACCCCCAGGCTGGGCAGTTTTGGAGGATAGGGGTGCTCTTAGGCGATACCCTCTTGGATCTCGAGGGGCCTAACGAGCTGGAAGAGGCTGAGAAACTCAGGGCTGCCCCAGAGTCTCATATGTCTGAGTTAAGGGAGAGTCAAGGCTGGAAAAATAGGGCGAGACCTGTTTGTTCTGGGTGTGGCGAGGAGGGTGTACACTGTGGGGTCCCTTGGAACCCACCATGGGGAGGGGCTGTGCACTCGTGTGTGTCCCGCAGGCTGATGGACAAGAATACACAAAACCCTCTTTGCTCAAAACCTCCATCTGAAAGCACTGAGAACTTTTCCTCTGTGTCTACTCTGGTGCATCCTTCCTCTTGCCATGTGGAGGTAATAAGAAGAATATGAGAATGTGCATTGGGCTGCAATCGGGACAGAGACTGTGCTAACTTAGCATTTTGTATATTTGCATTTTCTTAAAGCTCTGAGGCAGGAACTGTGATTAGGTCCATTTTACAGATGAGTGCATTAAGACTTAGATTCAGTGAGCTGCCCAATGTCACGCTGCTAGCAGATGGCAGAGAGGCAGTGAAATTCCGGTTCATTTGAATCCAGAGCCCACACTCTGAAACCGTCTGGGTTGGAGAATGTGTCAAAAGCTTCTGGTTTCTCAAATCCCTGAGAATCCCAAGGAGAGGTATGGGAGAGAGGAATTCAAAGCAGCAGCCGCAGAGTCGCAGGAACAAGAGCAAACCTGGGTGCATTTACGAAGTCTGCCTCTTAGTCTGAGCTCGTGGGGAAGCAACTGAATTGCTGGACCTCTGTATTTTCTCTAGTTCCTGTGAAAATTGTTTGCAGAACCATCTGTAACGTGTCAAGCCTGGTGTCTGGAATGCGGTAGGTACTCAATAAATGTTAGAGCCCTTTTCTTTTCTTCCTGATCCCCACCCCTCACCTGCCTCAGCTGGACTTGATTCTCTCACAGGGTTGGTCCCTTCTTCCCAGGTAGAATGTTCCCAGAGGGGCTGACTGGTGACTTCAAGGCTGAGCTATGTGTCTGTCAAATGTTCTTTGCACCTTGAACTCCTATCGCAAATGCTACTCACATTGTGGTAGAGGCTGTTTAATTACTTACATGCTCCTTTGCAAATGACAACTTGATGTGACAAACATGTGCCTACCTGGTTCATTGTGGAATCCTAACGTGCCAGCAGAAAGCTTAAAATGTTAAAATGCTCAATAAATATCTTTCAATAGATAGATGGATGGACAGACTGAGGGGAAGGTGGAGGATGGCAGGATGGACTGACACTTAAGTGATGGATGGACAGATGATGAATGGATGAAACAAAGATGGATGGACTGACTGATTGGCAGGTGGAGAGATGAAATGGATGAATCCTTGGCCATATAGGCGGTCAGCTCAAGCATCATCATGTATAACACTAACCTACGTATTTGCACACTGCTATTTTGGGGAGTGCTATCCTGTTTTCTGCTAACTCCCTGGTGTCAACCATGCTGAGACAGGCAGAAGCAATACCCAAGGCTCGCCCTGCCTAAGCAGATAAGGGGCCCTGTCCAGCCCAGTCTCCACAAATGAATGCATTTTCTAGGCCTTTTCCTTCTATACAAACTTCTAGAAAAAAACAAAAAGAGCAACTCTTTGGAAAGAGTGGATGCCAAATTCAATAACTCATTACCATGCCTGCCTTCCCCTGTGGAAGGTGGCTGTTGACTTCCAGAATTGGAGACTTTTTGAATTTATGGTGTTGTTAGAAAAAGGGGGAGCCGAAAGGCACTGATAACGAGGCTGCTAATTGCTGGACTTATCTGACAATGGCTTCTCATTGTGCAGTGGGTAGAAGGTGAAGACGTGTCTCTGTGAGCCTGGGGCTGGGCAGTGACAGGGGCCCAGGGTTCACGGAGAACTGAGCGAGGGCAGGGCCAGTGGAATATTCTCAGGCTTATCTCCTGTCCTCATCAACGGCACGTTTCCCCGACACACATACTCCACGTACTTGAACTTACAACCTTGGGAAGCAAAATAGCAGCCATGCAAACTCTTGGGACCCGAGGGAAATAGATCCTGAAGTTCTTCAGACAGCTTTGGCCAGAAATCCATCCTGGGTGGGCTTCAGAGCCCAGGGTGTCCCCTCAACTACCTTGTCACACTCTTCCCCCTCTCTTTACATGGTGTCATAGAGGGGCTTCTTCACACCCACAACCATACCTCTTTTTAAGCAAGTTCTCAAAGTAGAATCTGACTCATGAGGACCCCCTGGAGGTATCACAATGGAGAAGCTCGCAGCAGCACCAGCAGTTGGAGTCGTGCCTGTGACCTCAAGCTCCCGTTTGCATGTGGGCAAAGAAATGACGTTCATATGACAGATTAACAGATTCTTTAATACAGGAGGCTGTGGGGTGACCTTTCAAGAACTACAGCAATTGTTCCCTGCAGGGAGGAGAGAAAGGATAGGAGGAAAGGGTAGAGGGCAGGGAAGGAGAGTGAAGGAGGAGGGCAGAGTAGAAGGATGGGTGGGAAGAAGAGAGAAGACCTGGTGTATAATGTCTACTGAGCATCTGCTCAAGTCAGGGACGAAGCCACAAATGTACAAAAATGATACGTACAATTTCTGTAATATTTATAGCAATCTGGCAAGGTCAATCTTCCTTTTATTAATATTTAATAATTTATTAAACAGTAAATCTTCCATTTAATAGAGAAGGAGACTGAGGCTCAGCCATGTCAATAAACTTGTACAAGGCCAGGCAGCAACTGGGACTGAAGCCTGATAAATCTGACTCCAAGACATTTCTGCTCTTTCCTACTGCCATTTTGCTTTCACACCTGTTGTGATTCGGTAGATAGAACGTGGCCCTGTCAGGTGTCCATGACTAGCAGGAGTGAAGCTCATTGCTAGGCAGTAACTAGGGCCTCCATGCTGGGCCCACTCCTCACTCTCAAACTGAGGAGCTGGAACTTCCAGACTTCAGAACCCAGAGGCTGAGGACCTGTTAGAGGAAATGTCTTGTCTATAATCCTGTGGTTGTTTGAGGCAAGAGCTGGAACCAGAAGTATAGTTTTTTGAGTCCCACAATGGTTACTTTTGAAGTTGAGGCCCCTATGTAGTTAAATACATTGTTGTATATAAAGTCACAACTCAAGAAGATGAGATATCACATGAGGATGACATGGAGGATATGAGGGTGCAAATCCTTGATGTATACCTTTATGTAGCTCATCTGTGAAATGGGTATGATGTGTCCAGAGCACTCATTATCATGGCCTTTCAACCTATTAGTAGGATGTTGTATAGATGTTACTAGGAACCACTGAGTAGATACAAACGATCTCAGTCCGGGAAGGATTTCACATGCATGTAACATTCAACTTTCACCATTGAAGTCAGTCAACAGGGCTGGTGACGAGGCCAGGGAAGGAGGCTAAGAAGTGCAGGGGAAGAAGGCTGAAGTTAGCATTCTTGGATCTGTGCTCAAACTTTGATTAAACTTTTTAGTTATTGTTTTCCTTATTTTGGAAACAAAGGAAGGTGATAAAAATGAGCCTTCCTATGGCTGTTCTCTGCCGAATGCCTCACGTTCCTATAGCAGCAGCTCTGAGTATGTCTCTTGCCCACTTGAGGCTGTTTGGTGATCCGCTTTGATGGTCCTTGTTCTTGTGATGAAGCCCAAACTCCTTAGGGTGGCCTGCGGGGTCCTGGCTGTCTTTGCAGACCCATCCTGGCTCCCCTTCTATCCTCAGCCTTTTCTTGCTGCCTCCTGGGCCAAGCTCCTGGACCTGGGCTCCAGCCCTGCCACCTTTTCCTGCTCAGCCCTTTCTCTCTTCTCCCATCTCAGCTCTGCTGAAATTTTCTCAGGAGAGCAGTTACCGATCCATTTTTGTATCTCAATTCTCTTTCTGTTACGTGCCACACAACTCTTGTAATCGTATTTTTATGTCGATTTGTGAGCGTAGCAATGAACTTGATGAGTTTTGGGATCACGTCGGTTTATGCTGTCTGTTTTGTTTTTACTGAGAACATGTGATAGAGTCCAACACTTGAAGGCATGAATGAATGAAAGGACAGAGACAGACAGGAATTAAGGGAGAGATAAAGAGAAGGAGAGGGGAAGAAACTGGGACCGAGAGCAATGATTCACAGATAGAGACGAATTTCCCCCAGAAGACATTTACAGAGAATGATAAGTGGATCGACCAGTCAGATGTGATCCCACTGTCTTCAGTGGGATCTATAAAGATGTGATTTGAGTCTTTTCCGTTTCTTCCAATTCCCCAAAGCTAAATCCTCAGGGAAACCCCCCCCCCACCCTGTGTTTGAAGCCCCCGAGGGGAGATTCCATTCTCTCTGAGCTCTGGCAACCGGGGACTGTGGACATTATTTATTGCTAGAAGACTGCTGGCTTGGGAGGGGCCCATCCCCCATTCTTTTATTACATACCTCCTTGATCAAACTGTAAACCTCCGGGAGAGCGCTTAGCAATCATTAACAGCTGTTCTTGGAAGAGGGCTAGATCACATAATTGTACATTTGACGATGCTCGCCCCGGCCACTGTTCCACCTCCGTGGCCATGCATGTCCTAGGTAGCTGGGAGCATCACAAACAAGCATCCTAGCTAAAAATCGGGAGCAGGAGGAGGGAGAGAAAGTTCCAGAAAACAACGTTGTGCCTGCGAAGTTGCCGAGGAGCTTAAAGGCCGTCGCGTTTTGGTTTGCTGCTAAGTGACTATGTAACTACTTCATATATTTCAACAAAATTAAACTTAAACCTACAGAATTAGGTTTATTAATTTCTGTCAGGACTCAATGGGGGAATAAGAATGGCCATTCATTACGGACACACAATTACTGCAGACAAAAATGAAGCCCAGCACTATTAAGTATAATAAAAATGTTGAACACTGAGGAAATTTTCATTACATATAATCTATTCTTTATATTACTGCACTTAATCCTTGCTGTCTGCCTCTCTGTTTTTCTCCAACCTATTTAATTTTATTACTTAACTTTTTATAAATGTTTCTTAATATAATTATGATTAAATATTTGGGAGGAGCGAACGTTAGTGTCTTAAAAAAAAAAAGGAAAGGAAGAAAAGCTCCTTTCATCTCCTTTTTTTTCCCTTCACTCCTAAGATGGTGAAAAATGTTTTTTTGAAAAAAGTAAGTGCTAAGTGGGATTTTATTATTGGGGCAAGGCCGGAACACTAGAAGAAAGGCAGGCAATATATAAGGAAGAAGTAGTGATCAGCAATTGTAGTAAAGCTCTTTATATTATGCATTTAAATAAAAGTCCATTGCCTTCCTAAAAGTGTCTGTGAAGATTTGCACGGCCAGACCACGTAATTAAAAGATGGGCCTCGCTAATGTTTTCCTTGCACTACATGAAAACATTTGTGATCCCAGCATTTATTTTTTAAGCCAGGATGGGTTCCTCTTGCTGGTAGCTTTCTCTTTTCCAGAGTGAACCCTCAAGTCTGCTCTCTAGAGGAAGAAACTGGAGTGCTCAGTATGGAGCGTTACCATGTTGTGTCTCAGGCCAACGTCCCAAAGTGTTTACAAACAGAAGGAAAGCTGGTTTAAGGTCCATGGGCAGAGGGGTAGTGGGATGCTACCTTGGAAATAGTCACAGGGCCACATTTTAGGCAAAGAAAATTAAATTTGGACTATGTCTTCAAGTTCCTTATTGAACGTATCATGGTCTTATGTATTTGTTGTTGATACAGTTATAGGGTACATGGTGCTATTTTGATACATGCATACAATGTACTTCTTTTTTAACACATCTCAATCAAAAAGCAGCAATCATGTAAGGATGGAATTTAGGGATGTTGAAATGAAACAGGGATTCACCTTTATACCCAACAGTGACTATGTTCAGAATAGAGGGGGGTCTGGGTCCCACGGCCAATGCACTATTGGAGTCCAGTTCTGGGCCCCCTTTGTTCAGTGTTAAAAGTTCTCTGCCTTCTTCCAACTGTGCAAGGTGAGAACCAAGCTTTTGTTATTCGAGACTATCTTGGACCCTATCCTCCCAATATGATCATTTTGTGACTTTATTAAGATACTTGATATTTGCATTGTAACCATCGTGTAAAGTCCAGGAGTCCTCACATTTTTTAAACAGAGGGCCAGTTCACCGTCCCTCAGACGGTTGGAGGGCCGTTGGAGGGCGCGGCGCACATTCCACACATGCGCACTGTGGGACCGGGACCAGTCGGCTGCTAAGCAGGACAGGCAGTGGCAAGAAAAACACCCGGCAGGCCGGATAAATGTCCTCGGTGGGCCACATGTGGCCTACGGGCCGTAGTTTCAGGACCCCTGTAGTAACTATTCACAGCTCAGACATGCAGTATATGGTCTGATGATTTTTTATTTATAGATCTGTTTCTTTGGAAGCCAACAATTATTATTACTATTCACATAGCTCCCGGTGTAATTATTCTTCCCCCAATCCTGCCTTCCATTTGTGTGTCACTTTTCTCAGAACCAGTATACTGTATCAGTGCTGAATTCTTCAAAATGACTTTCTGGAGCCATCTCCCCTGCTCCAGTCTGGATGCAAGGCTCATAGCAGTGGTCTTGGGATCTCCTTTCACCACCAATCTGGGCGCCTCCCTCTCTCGTAATGAGTCCTGGGCTCTCTTGATCCCCCACCCCCCGCCGTGTGCTGTAGAGGTTATCTTCTGCAGGAGAAGTCCATGGGCATCTGAGAACTCCCCCTTTAGAGAGGCCTCCCCTCCTGGCACCACCTGCGCGAGCTCTCCTGGTTTCTCCCTAGACCATCATCTTATCTTCGTCCTCTGACTGATCACCCCTTGAAGGGACAATGTTCTTATTTATGAGCTTTCTTTACTTCTTCGCTTTTCTATAAGAAAGGAAGGTCGTGAGTGCTGGCACTTTGTCTTTGCTCACCTACGTCCCAGTGCCAAAGACAGTAACAGATCCATGCATGCATGACACATTCCTTGACTGTTTGTTGAGTATAGGAATTGGTGAGTGTATGAGCTTGCTCATGCATAGGAATCTATGCAGAAACCTTAATTGAGATCAGTATTTACCCAACTTTACTGTGCTGGGAAACCACCTGGAGGTCTTCTTCAGTATGTAGATTGCAGGGCTCCTTTCAAGAGAGTGACTCACTAGGACATATGAATCTGAATTTTCTCCACTTTCAGGTACTGACCTAGATACTCTGAGCTTACCAAGATTCAAGCAAAGCAGTATATTGGGATGTTAGTTTAGTTTCTGGTTAAAATGTCTTCATGGGTGCATAAAAAGATAGTAGGCTCTAGGACGTGATGGGGAGAAGAACGAGTTAAAGAAAAAAGGACCATGGGTCCTTCCACTTCTGCAACTTTCATTAAAGAACTACAGGCAATAACTACCATGCTGGCTGCTGATGCTCCTTAAATTATAAATTCTTCAAATTTAGTGCTGTTACTATTTCTCAAAAATGGTGCAAGAATACTAACAGCTGCTGAGGTCGGATCTCATACTTTGCATCCTATTCAGTGCTAATCTCTTACCTTTAGAACTCACGAGAAAGACCATTAGGAAGTAGGTAATATCTCTGATTCATAGATGTAGAAACTTTCTGAAAGTCACTCCCACCACCAAACAAGGCAAAGCCAAACAAGCGGTCTCCCTTCCCGATGCCAGACGTGCAAGAGTAAGAAGTTAAAAACCTAGAGACGCGCAGAGCTTGCCTACGATCACAAAGCTGGTTAGCGATTGTGTGGAATATTAGCCGGGGCCTCCTGACTCAAGTTCCGTGTTCTTCCTACGGTGCTGAAACTTCACTTCCTAACACCCCTCAGCTGGTGCTTGGCTCTGGGCTCACTGGGACCCCATAGAGCTCTTCAATCAGTTCCTCTGTGTTCCTTCAGTGGCATCTCCAAGTCTGCTGCTAGCTTTATACCTTTCCTGCGGTAAGTAGTAAAATCAGATACGATCACGTTCAATACACCCACCGAGGCATGGGACCCTAAAGTCCCACTGCAATGGTTTAGCGATGCCCCATTCTGCTAGAGAAGACTCTGTTCACCACTCAGCCTACCACACACCCTTCTCGCAGGGTTGGGACCACCCCTCTTATCCATGTTTGGCACCCGAGTTTCACAAAACAGCCCAGTTGCCAAGTAACTTTCTCCCTTCCACTCTCATGTTCTGGCATCATCTACACATGGCCTCTGGGGGCATTTTGATGGATGGTTCTCTCTCTCCATCACAGTAATATTAACCTTGCTTAATAATCTATTAACACAGGATTAAAGATCGTGGTAATGTTCACATGCTTTCTTTGCACTGAAATAACATCCTTTTCTGCATTTGAAAGGATTTTTTTTTAATGGCAGAAGTAGTGGAAAGATGCTGGCAGAGACACAGGCGGTCACCTGATTCTGACCCCAGCCTGCTGCTTTCTGTTGCTGTGACCTAGGTGAGGTCACCCTGCCTCTGTTTCTTCATTTGTAAAATGGAACCATCAAACCTGCATTGTGCCATTATTTGGAAGGTTCAAGAAAATGTATATAAAGTGTCTAACTTGGGACACAGTAGGCACTAATATGTATGGGTTCTTTTCCTAATTCTTATACCCCCATGAAATGAGTTTGCATGGAATTGAAATGAAGGCCAGTGAGTCCTAAGACGCTTGCTTGTGGCGACCGAGTGTCCTGCCCCAGAGACAGAAACCGCCCTGTTGACCATGATACCTGTGCCTTTTCATGAGCTCAACCAACACACGATGGAGAAAAAGAAACCAAAAGGACAAAGCTACAGTGCATCTTAGGAAACTGTTAGAATGACCCAGAAGCGTCTGAATGACTTGCAAAGTGCAGTTGCGTATTTGTAACCAGCTGTCAAGACAAGGAAGGGAAGGCAGAAAAAAGGCGTTCGTCTCATTCTCAGTGCACGTCCGGCCTGCCTCTTACTGAATACCCATGTCCTGCAAGTGGGTCTTTTCCAGCTGCTTCTCAGACTGAAAAATGCAGTAGCACCGCTGGGGATCTTATTAAAATGCAGATTGCAGATGCACTCAGAAGGCCTGTGATGGGGCCCAAGACTCTGCATTTCTCATAAGCTGCCGCTGGTCCTTGGACCACACTTGCAGTGGCAGGTGCTCTATATCGTATACACATCCTTCATTTAGCATAGACACTTGTACGTTTTTTATTTTATGCTCCATCCATTGCCTCACCGCCTGCCTTCTGCCAGGCTGTGAATTATGCTCTCCTACATTTCCTTTCCCCCTCCTCTGTCCTGGGATGCCTCCTGGTTATTCTTTTTCAGAGTCTAAGTGACTACAAACCACATCAAGTTTGATCTCTCAAGGAGGAGTTAACATCTAGAGATGGGGAGATAACAAAAACAAATGGACAAAACTCCAAACACACAGAACAAAGTGCCAAGAGAGAAACTGAAGATATTGGCCTCACATTTCTGAGGTCCAGAGGGAAAGTTGGAAATCCCTGGCACTGCTAGGAACAGTGGGAAGATGCAGTTCAGATGCTGTATACACCTTCACTGCTACCAAATGAAATACTCGAGGGGAAAAAAATATATGTCAATATCCACCACACCTCACCTCCACCACCAGATTCCAATAGTCTGAGGTGGGAGTCAAATGTTGATTTTTTGCCCCAAGGAAAATATTGAGTATTGGGGGGCAAGGGGTGCAGATTGGTCCAGAGGAATAAATTCTGCTTTCCCTTGTTTTCTGGCACAGAGACAAGCAAATGCATTTCTACAAGGATTCAAAACTAATCTCTTGTATTATTCTTTTTTTAAAAAAAACAAACAATCTCCCTACACGATTTTTTTTCCCCAAATATATTCTTCAGCAGAGAAATATTCGTTTCCGTCCTGGATTAATTGCAGCCCTGTTGCTGATGGCTTTTGCATTAAGTTCAGCTGCCGCTTGCCGTGAGTAAAGGCGATCTGATGGGCATATGGGCACAGAGGGAAATAACCACCCTTCTGAACCTCAGTCAGCATGACTCATGGTCGAGGAGAACAGGAGGCACCTCCCATCTAGGCAGTGGGCTGATACCAAAGCAAAAATCTCTTCTCCCAGACTGGAGCGCTGCAGTGTCATAACCAATGCCTGTCACCGCAAAAGCTGCCTTCCGCAACACACCTGGGAGCCTGAAGCATTTAGCTTCAATTACAGACATCACTTGTCGCTTTTGGGGTGCTGACTCCATTAATCAACTTTTTTCTTTTTTTTGCACTTTTCGTAGGATTTGATTAAAGTGTCTTGTGAATAAGTGACATTTCTGTATTTACCTTTCCTTGCCATGTCGTGTACAGGGTGCAGCTTGGGAGGAGAAACACCTCAACTTTTAAGGCCCCGGAGTGGGCAGATGCGGTGACTCATTTAGTCCTCCGGGGCTCTGTGACATCCTAAGGTTTTTGTTTAACTTGATACACAGAAACGTGCAACCAAAAGCCTGGTAGTGTCTTGGGGACACTGAACGCTTGGAAGGGGAAGAAAGACGCTCTACAGAATGTGCAGAGCCTTAAGCAGAGAGTGGAGCAGGCTGGGTTCACCTGGCAAGATAGCGCAGGGCTGAGTGACGTGGGGACCAGAAGGTGACCTGTTGAGGGGTGTTTGGTTGCAGCGCTGGAGTGTCGTGTGCTGACAGGGTACACTTGCGCTACCAACACAGCTGGTCCCAGGGACGATGGCTTGTACCAATGGTGGCAGAGCATGTGTAACGACAGAGGGTCTCGGTGTAGACTGAACTAGGATTGGTTCGCAGCTCTGTCTTCGAGCACCTTGGTGACAGGGCGGTGATTGCAGTCCTCAGCCTTTTGCGGAATGATGAGGATTCATGGAATCAACACCTGGGTAGCAAGAACTTAATGGTGTCGCCTATCAGTACTGCTCAGGGGTGACCCTCTGGATACATGGCAACCCAGGACAAGGGTCACCAGTGGTGGTACCGCTCAGAAGCAAGGTGCTGGCCACCCCCTGCTGGGCCAGCCTTAACTCTTCAGTTGCTGGATTGTAGAGATATCTGGGACAAGCCCTATCAGCAGAGGGGTGGGACATGGGACACTTAGGCTCAACATCAACTGGGGTACTACAGACTGTTAATCCAGCAACCCTCTTTGTGCAGACCCTGGGGCTGGATAAGATACCTGCATGGAAAAGAGTATAACCCCAGGGGTTGACGGTGCAATCCTTCTAGAAGGTTCCCGGTGAGACCCTCTGGGTGATTCACACGTGCTCAGCACCTCCTCTGCACTAAGCACGAGGTCATACACAAAGTCACACAGATGGGCAGAAACGCCTCAGTCCCCAGTGAGCTCCATGCCAAGGAAGGAAACTCAGCCAGTCAACAGGTAATTGAAAGACAAACTTTCAAATAGATCAGGAATAGACAGACAGCAGATTTTGCCAGGCGGACTTACAGATCACATGTTCGGAGACATCTGATCTTTTTAAAAGTTACTACATTTTCAGGTACACCAATAGCACCGCAATTAAAGGCCACTTGGAAAAATTAGAAGTTTAGAAGCTAAGTCTGAAGACCTTCTAGGACCCTTCTAAGCTCATTCTCCAACCCCAAAGGCAACCACAGTTGTTAGGTCGATGTCAATCTTTGAGTCTAAGGTTTTAGGAAATTTGTAATGGCGTGTCTGTGAATGTTTATATAAATTGTACCATATTGTACGTATCAACATTGAACTTGCATTTTGTTTCTCACCGATGTGCCCAGAAGGGCTCTCCAGGTGAGTACGTAACGAACCAGGGATCATCTCAACCCCTGTGGAGTAGTTCATTGGCAGCGGGTCCATAATTTGTATAGCTATTGTCTCTGTTGATGACACATAATTTTTTATTATTCGTATTTATAAACAGCACTACAGTAAACATCCAGTGTCTTCTTGTAAATAAGTACAAGTGCTCCATGGGACAGATATAAAAACATGCGTGTGTTCAGTCATTAAGTATGCACCACCTGCCCACCCTTCCCCCACCCCAAGAGACTCCAATAGATACTTCTCTTTCTACCTGTTGGGTGTAGAAACACCAGTTTTTCCATACGCTTGCTAATCCATGAAATTATTTCCCCCCATCTTATGGGTGAAAACATTTAATCGTTTTTCAACAGGATGTATGCATTTCACGTTTTAATTGTTTTTTTCTCCTGAGCAACATTTTAATGTACAGCAGCCATTGATATTTCACTGGGCTTGGATTTAGAAGATGATGTGGGTTCTCCCAGGCAGAGAAGTTTCGAAGGGAAGAGAAAGCAATCGGGGCCAAAGTAGCCAGAGTTTTCAGAAGGGTTCTCCCAGGCAGAGAAGTTTCGAAGGGAAGAAAAAGCCATCAGGGCCAAAGTAGCCAGAGTTTTCAGAGGTTTGCAGGTCTAGGAGATGGTCGTAGATGGAATCTTGGGTACAGAGGGAGAGAGACGTGGATGAGGAAGGGGTTGCAGCCAGATTTGGAGGATTCTGGACCACGCTAAGGGATTTGCCTTCCATCCTATTGCCAGTGAAGACACATCTGCCATTCGTAAGCCCTAGGGGTTCGAGACAAAGTTTGTATTTCAAAGAGATGCCTTCGGCCACCTTGCAGAAGGTGGTGGACTGAATGCAAAGACTGAGAGACTCAGGGCCTATTTCAAAGGTAAAAGCAAGAGGGCTCGATAAACTTCTCCAATGTGGAGCTTAAAATGAAGGGTGTACCGGACACATCTCATGCAACTCCTCAGCGTGCCTTTCCCCTCCTCTTCCAGCCTAAAGAGTCTGTAGAAAAGTGCCACTCAAGGTGTGGTTTACGAACTGGCAGCATCAGCATCCCCTGGGAACTTGTTATAGATGCCCATTCATAGCCCTACCCTAGGCATGGACTGAATCAGAGTTGCTGGCCTTGGGTCACCCTGCAGGCGACTATTTTGAACGCTTAAATTTGAGAACCATGGATGTCCAAGAATCCATCCAAGATGCCACATGGAAGGAGTCCTGAATCCCTGAGTCACTGCGTGGAGGAGTGCCACTCAAGAAAGCCAGCTCAGCAGGATCCCTTGCATTGGATTTTATGCAAGGGGGAAAAATGCTTACCTAGCTAAGCCACTGAGCTAATAGCTATTTGTTATAGCAGTTAGTCTGGTCACCAAAGCCCAATATTGTTAGACAAAGGTCCACATTTCTGCTTAGCGGCTCTCCTATCAGATGTTTTCAATTCCCTACTCTGAGAGAATAATATTTTTATCATCAGTGGCCAGATTTGCATCTTCCACGTGGCCATAAGAGAATAGGACTAAGACTTCAGTCTTCGGTGTCCTGTGGAGTCAGAAGCGAACCAGGAACCAGCTCAGCAGAGGTCTTGATTGCAGATGAAATACTTTCAAAGATCTTTTTTTTCCCTTCACCCCTGGCTTGGGTCTGACATTCTTCAGAAGTGGCCAGAGTGATTCCCCTATTGGGAGGATGGCCTGGGGGAATAAAAACCCCAAAAGAAAAATCTCTGGCTGAAGTCACTTGGTTACTTGTGATATAGGTGTTTGATCTCCAGGAAGAGTAGAGGGTAAATGTGCTAAGGGTGGTGAGTGAGATACAGGAATGGCAAAGATCCCGTATTCTTCTGTCTAGGAAAAAAGGAAAGAATGTGCGTCATAGTGAACTTGCTCTACTCTGTGCTTCCATCGTGCTGTTTGTAGTGTCAGTGTGGATCACTGGGTTCAGAAAGATTCTCAGGCTTTATTGTAACACAGTGGGAGGAACTGCCTGTCAATCAATGGCTTTGCATGGCCACATCTGTTGCCAGTGCCTCCCTTGTTCTTTCTGTGAGCCTTGTCTCTCCTCTGACCCCACACTCCTTTCCTGCTCTGCCCACAAAGTTCAACTTCACTCAGGAGTCTTGGGATTTCCTCTGTGGCCCCTACAGAATTCAATCCAGGAGCCTCTGTCCACCGGGAGAATTGGCCACTGGCCTCTTAGGGGGTTAGTGACTCGGGAAGAAGGGGCGTAGGAGCAAACTGACACCTTTTACCTGCTGTGCACCTAGGACAGCAGCTCTGGGTGTAACGAGGCGTCCTTGCATCTAGGTGTCAGGAGAGGCATCTGAGAAAAGGCCACTCAACCCCAGTTCCTCTCCACCAGGAGTCAGCAAGCCCCATCTGTCTTCTTCATCCAGCTCACTGCCTAGTTTTTATGATGTTTTTGTAACTAGAAGAAAAATAATATTTAGTAACAAAAATATTCAGATTTCAGTGTCGCTAAGTTTTGTTAGAGCACAGCTATGCACCCTCATTTATCTTTTGTCTGTGGCACTACAGAGGCAGAACTGGCTAGTTAAAGGGGACACTCAGCTGGCCCGAGATGTCTGAGATGTTTCGTACCTGGACTTTTACAGCACAAGTTTGCTAAGCCCTGGTCTGTCACGTTGGGAAGCCAGAGGCTTACAGGAACCCTTTTCTCACCCTGTCAAACGGATTTCCTGGATGGACACAGCCCTGGTGTGGCTCCTTATGACGTTACTGGGAGGGACGGGGCTACGGTGAGGGTTTTCCCGTTTGAAAGCAGGGCTTTGGGTGGGACGTGGAGCCAGGCGGACGGCTCACCTGAAGCTCTTGGGGCTGGCACAGGTGTACAAGAGGCATGTTCTCTGGGCAGTGGATTTCACCTTGGGGAGGCCTCTGCTTTTGCAGGTGCTGTTCTTTTTACTTAGGCTGTGAGTTTTCGAGGCCCAACACCATCCTGGAGGTATTATGGGATGGGGCGGGAGGCATCAGACATCAAACATATGGCTTTGGGTCAGAGCATCATACAGCCTGCACACACATCACCATTGGTCCCTCATTCCCAAAGGAAGCTTGGGAAAAAAAAAAAAAAAAAAAAAAGGCACGCTTCAGAATGGCATTTCCAACCTTCCCCAGAAATGGGGGGGAAATCAGTTTTATTTATTAATTCCATCTTGCTTGCTCTCGATTTTGGTGTGAACAGTTACGTTTTGCAGCACGTCTCCACCTTGCAGCTAGCAGAGTTAATTTAATGAAATGAGTAGTCTTGTGATGACCCGAAGGGGGAAAACACATTAATCTCGAAACTATCAAAGCCGTCTGACGTGTATTATTGTAGGACTCAGAAAAAATAAACAGTTTATGTGGAAGATTAAGTGGCAGTGCGGATTTGCTTTTGACATATCTTGTCTCCAAATCTAAGTTGGGGATTTATTATCGCGCCATCATGTCACAGCTATCTCATTTATATGATAACACATCTGTAATGTTTTACAAGTACAGCACTACTTGCTCGAAATGGGGCTTTTTTTAAGTCCTAAATTATAGTACCTGGAGAGGCATGCATAATTATAGTGCGTGTTAGCAAATGAGAGGGTGCATTTTCCACCCGCACTCAGCATTAATCGTCAGCACAGTGGGTGCAATAAAATCATAATTACTTCTTCCAAACTTCTCATCTGAGCTGCACAGGTTGAAGGCGGCGGTGTGGTGGAGGGATGCCTACAGCATGGTGGGGTCCAGGTCTCTCTTTCCACTTTTCCAGAGAGTCCCCTCCTGGCTGCTGTGGCCGTAATCAGCCCTGGGTTCAGATCGAGAGTTAGACCCCACTCTCCTGGTTTGAATAATACTCCCAAGTTAGCACACATCAGAAAACAGTGTGGAATAGTTACGATGTGTCTTTTTTTTTTTTCTTTTTGGAACTGGGTTTGGATTCCAGCTCTGCTTTTCAATTTTGGACAAATGATCTCACTTATCTGAATAGCTGTTTTCTCATCTGCAAGTGAAAGATGGTAGGCCCCAATTCAAAGTGTTCTTAAGGCAATTAATGATGTTTACGAAGCACAAAATACACTCGTGAGAAATGGTAGATGTTATTACAGCTCTCTCTTGGAAATATCATTGTCTAAGCCTGTGCTGTCCAAGATGGCCATCGCTGGCCCAAGTGGCTACACAGCCATTGAAATGTGGCCGGTCTCAGTTGAGAAGGACTAAAAATACAAAGTACATACTGGCTTTTGCAGGCTTAGAATGGAAAAATGTAAAATCTCAATTTGTATATTGATTACGATTTGAAGTGATAATATTTTGGCTATATTGGCTTAATGATAAAATAAATGTCACAGGTTTCTATTTCACTTTTTTGTTGTGGTTACTAAAA